>VXBQ01014974.1:0-32490 GCA_013400175.1 Phainopepla nitens | reverse complement strand
AAAAAAAAAAAAAAAAAAAAAAAAGAAAAAAAAAGGAAAAAGGTCTATTTTAATAAGAAAAATGAAGCTCATAGAGAAAGGCATTATCTCTTAGTAGACACCTATTTGGAAAAAACAGATGAACTCTGGATTCATGAACTCTTCTGATCTGAAATAAAAGCAGCAACTTTCCACAGTTTCACCAGTACACATTCCTTTGATTTTTTTTTTCACATTTCTTTTTCATACATGCCTCTAATACATGAATGAATGTAAATGTCATCTATTCATCCCTCCCTCTGGAATTCACTGCAGATCATCATTAGACAAAAGAACTGTATTTTTAACATAAAACAATGTCTGACAGAAAACTTTCTCCCCTCGGGGCCCTTTTGTAGTTTCCTACAAAGCAGTGCAAACTTGGTTGTTTGTTTGACATCCCTTGGCTTAAAGGAAGGCAATCTTACCAGAATGGATCACTACACCTTTACTCCTAGTACATGAAAGAGTAAATGATGAAACTATTCTTTTAAATGCAGTTATCAGAAGAGAATGCCTTGTTCCAAGTTACTTCAAATATTGAACCTCCATTTCAGAAAACAGTGTCGTGGGCTGAGACATTGCTAATAGGATCAAAAGGAAAAGGCAATGGGAACAGGCACCACTGTGCTCAAAAAGGTCACTGTCAGCAATTTGGTGATTGCATCTCCAAGTTTATAGTGGCTGATATTTCCCAAATTTGCCTGTTGCAATTCAAACTACAACAGAGAAATAAAACCCATCTCTGACTCTCAGAATCCTTTATTACTGGGGTTTTGGTAATTCTCCTGTAATGTGAATGCAACAATTTCTCACAAACCCCCACAGATCCAGAGCTTGCAAGTGAGAGATTTACATCAAGGAGGGGATAAATCCTTCCTAATGCAAACACACTGCTCCACCTGATGTCCCCAGGGAATGGATGCCAACAGCACCTTGCATGGAGTGGGGGCTGTCTCACAAGCAAACCACTTCACATTTTATGGACAAAAAGCAATGTCTGAAATCCCAGTCAGGATGACAGACTATAGCTCAAGGTTATGGATGTTATTTATCCTCAGGGCTATGAAATTCTAAACCAGCTTCAGTTTTTGGAGAGGAGAAATGAGACACAGTGAATTTAAGTGATCCATCCCAGGAGTGACAGGAGGCAGCAGGTGATGGTAGTGATGCCTGTATCTTTTACAAACAACCACAACCTCCTCATTCAGGGTTTTTCAGTTAGCTCCCCACTGAGAATCCACATGAGATTTTCTCTCATTCACACAGTCACAGCTCAAATCCCCAAATGATGCTAAGCTCACTGTGTCAGGATAGTCATAGAGAAGACTCAAGCTCCCCTGAATGGAGCCTCCTTTTTGGAGATCAGTAGCAGGGAAATCCCAAGAGATGGTATTTTACTGAATATTTATTGCAAGAGACTAGATACACATGAGGTTTGGCCACTTCTTGCCATTCTGTATTGCTTTATTTGCCTTTCTTAGCTAACTGAGAGGGGTGGCAGTAACATTCTTCAGGAATCCCACTTGACTGGTGCCCAGTGCCCTGCTCTCACTGCTGAAGTCCAGCAGCAGTGCTCTGCTGGGACAGGTGTGTCCAAAAATGTGCCCAGAGAGGTCCCTCACAGAGCAAATGCTATTTAGGCAACTACTTTGCTTTGCCCAAGGTGTCAGGTGGTAACTCTTATTCTTTTCAAAGCCTGTCCTTCTCTCTGAAGTCTGTGCTAAGTGACTTCAGAGCTGTGAGCTGGGGTCTTGGGGCTGCTGCAGAGCACCAGCTCTCATCTGTCATCATCCCTGGCTGTGCATGGGAAACAGCGAGCCTCAGACTGTCAGGGTAATTAAACAACAGATGCTGTCAGGGGAGAAGCAGGAGCAGCCCTTCAGTTTGAAGAAATTCCCCTTTCTCAGAGCCAGCCAAATACAAGGGAGGACAATGGCTGCCCTAACACATCCCCCAGCCAGGGGACAGGCAGAGCAGCTTGGGAAATGTGACTGCTTCCCTCCTTGGCAGCAACTTGTGAGTTAATGAATTCCCTAGGTTTCAGGCAGTATACTGCAAAAATGTGTCTAATATATCAAACGCATACAACATCTGTAGAGAATTTCTTTTTCCTTTGATTCACTGTTTGAAAAAAAGAACAATTTTGCAGTTACTAGATGAAATTCTAAACAAGGAAAAAAACCAAGTAATTCAATTTTTTTTTTCAGAAAAAAGGTCAATGAATAGTACAACAATCATTCAAAATCCCAATTTCATAATTGTATCACCATGTTATCTTCATATTTTTTGAATAATTGATTGTTATATGTATACAGTAAAAACAGCCCTCCTTATCTGCTAATTCAATACTGAGTACATCTATTCTATTTAAGAGTTCAGAGCCTTCAGAACATTTAACAACAATTGAATACTGAAACTTCAGTGAGTGACAGCAATAATAAAAACTTTTTGGTGCTTAAATTCCAAGGTTTCCTAATGACAAGATGAACATAAAAATTATAAAAATGCAAAAACCAATGGAAAAGTTAATTGATAATAAGAACTTGCTAAATTAAGGGCAAAGAATGTTATTTCACCCTTTTGTTTCCAGTCTTTTTGCAGTCCCTTGTTATGGAAGATAGATCTTCCCTTTTCCTCCAGCCCCTCTCCAAACTGGTAAGCTGCTTTTCAGACTGCGTGTTTGCCCATAGCAAATCAAAGGACAAAAGTGAAACAACATTCTGCTACAAAAATTTAAAAAACTATGAGAGAAGCCTGATTATACAGCAGCTCTAAGAACAAACCTGGATCCTGTGTGTACCTCTGACAGCTTCAGAGTGGCTCAGCTCAATACTGTGTATAGGTATGTCTCACACTCTGGTGACCAGGGCAACTACATACATTCAAGTCTAATGTTTACAAAATTAATAATCTTTAGGAAAAATTTTAAGATCTTCCTGTATAAAACTCAGTAAATGCTTTATCAAAAAATCAAGTGTTTCCATGTGTCTTAATGAATACTGAAATGTTCAAAGTTTTGTGAGAGGTGCCCATCCACAGCTCTAAAACGGGCTGCATGCAAAGAAACCGTTAGCATCTCTCTGAACTCCTTTTGCCTTGGTTTTTACATCATGCACTCATCATAATGGCATGTTTCAGACATCTGCACTTTCTGCATTCTCCATCCCCTAAAATTTCTGAGGCTTTAGGAGTCTCAGTATAATCAGAATAACCATTATAACCATTCAAATCCCAGACATGCTTTGTACCTGCCAACAGCACTGCTAGGAGAGGAACTAGACATTCTCAGTCCCTCTCAAGAGGGAACTCAGCAGCTGGTTTTATTGTGTAAACTTTAAAAATATGTGCTTAGCACTATTCAATACACTAGCTATAGTCACTGAATCAAAGAACTTCTATGTGAAGAGGTAGATTTCAAGGGATAAAATTAATACAAGAAATGCAGGGATAGAGAAAAATATTGGAAGGAAAAGCTTAGGTAAAGTCAGATGGCAAATACACAACTTCGATCTTTAAATGTTTAAAATTATTTTATTGATAATCAGAACCACTAGTAGGGCTGTAACAGCTAATGCAGGGAAATATTTTGCTTCTTTTATAAGATGGCATACACAAAGGTGAGCGAGATGTGAAAATGGTGGTCCACAAATGCCCAAATTCTGGTGTTCATCCTGAACTCATTATTACTGTCACCTTGTTGTGTAGCTTCTCCAAAAGGGAGAACCCTAGATTGCTATAGCCATTCTCCCATTTGGGCCCCTGGAAGACAAAAGATTAACTTTTCTACTGATAGAGCTTGGGAAGCATCTAATTGTACAGATAAACTCAGGAAAGAGTCACATTATTCTCTGCTTTGTAAGTCTGAGAAACATGGATCTGCAATAGCTCTGACTTTTACCCTATGTTGTGTAACTACATAATATTCTGTATTACAACATGACATATCCTCCTTAGAAAACAGTTTTCTAAATCAGAACTTCATCTCCATGTCAAGGTCCTTGGTAAACCCTTCATTAAAGCTAAATCTCTACAGAATTTGCAATGATGAACCAGATGGCAGGTAGCACACCAATTCCTATTTATTACATGAATTGAGTATGATATTAAACGAGAGAGTGAATGTTAACTACAGGTGTAAAATGAATGACAACATTTTGGCTTTGTTGCTTTTAAACTGATTATCTGCTACATGCTTCCATTTTCAAAGATATGTGTAAGTGAGAGCAAAATGCCAAACATAAAATATTATGAAATTCCAATAAGAAAAAGCTCTAAGTAACAAAATAACTCTGGCATCTTTGAGAAAGCAATAATTCCTGATCAGGAGATACAAAATTTAAGTCAGAAACAGACATTTTCAAATTAGATTCTGCATTATGTAAAAATAAAGTACCTAGTCCTAGGAACTATTTTTCCCTTGGGAAATAGAGCTGGAGGTCTACATTCTCCATCGAGGCTCGAGCATCTCAAAGGGTGATCCACAAATCCACAAGGTAAGCACAGTTCTGTCTGGTGTTACAAAGCAGGGAGTGATGCAAATGTGACTGTGCCTGAAAACACCTCCTGTGCTGAACCCCATGCTGAAGTAGCTAGACCAGGGCTTGCTACTTGTTTTCCCCATGCTGCACCAGGGACTTGTTCTGAGGGAAAAGTAGGATGTTTTGGTTTTTTTTTTTTTCAAAATGGAAAGATGCTGGTAACCATTTTTTTTTTATTATTACCAATTAAAGTAATCACTTTAGCAGGGAGCTTATGACCACAGTCTCTACTTTCCAGAAGCACATCCTCTCTATGAAATTGAAGACTAGTTATACAGAGAGGTGCCCTCACTCTCCTGTCACATGGAAGACCTCACCACTCAGATGCAGGAGTGCTGGGACAAGTGACAACTTCCTGGCTGCTAACAAGGAGCCTGGTTTCTCAGTAAAATCCCTGCAGAACAGGTCTCCAGGTCTGCTGCAGAACCAAGGTCCTCCTGCAAGTTAAGGGGAAACCATGTGCCTCTCCACATTATCTGAGGTGCAGCAGAGGCTGCTGCAGAGCTGGACTGGTGGCTGGCAAAACCTGAACTCATAGAATGCCAAGTGCAGACCTTAAGGAACATTTTAGGATAACATCTGAATGTATTTAGACATAAAGTGTTATTTAGAGCTGCTAAAGCTGCAGCTTTCAGACATTTTCAGAGGTAAGAACCTCCCTTTGTCCTGTGTGTCTTCAGATGCTTAAAGGACCTTTTTGAGCCTTACCTGTAAACATATTTAAAAATGAAATACATGTTTTCACTGAATGCTACAGAGAGTTGAATAATTCCATAGTTTTAATCATTGGAAGAATATTTGAGCAACATCCTTAAACAGTTATGAACCCCTTTCAGGACCCTGCAATGTAAGTCTTAAAATTTTAGAACTAGTGATGGGAAGAAAATCAAATTGCTTCCTGTTTTTTGATAGGTTTTGTCCTTTTTTTTCTAAAAAATCCCAAATATATTTAAGGAAAACATCAATAATCCATGTTAAAAGGGACCATTGGGAGTAAAGAAATATCTGGAAATAACTATAATTTCTAAAGCATGAACACAAAAGCACAGTTATGAGCTCATGCAGTTTCTACCCAATCAAGTAGCCAGCTAAAGATTTCTAAATTACACATGCAAGCTCCTTTCAACTGGAGTAAAAGTGCAGAATATGGCCCTAAGTGAACTGCACCGACCCAGCTGAAATACGCTGTTGCTGATTGATTTTTGGGGGGCAATTTCATTCTGCTTCACAGGAAATAACACATCTCATTTGACAGAGTGTAACAGACTGCTAAAGCACTTGGTAGCCCTTGTGATCAATTAAGGGTCAGGATGGTTTGATAAATTATTAAACAGTATGAAGAAAGAGAAGACCAGCAACCGAGAGATACATTCTTCCACCCAGCAATATGTTACCTTTATCTTTCTTGAAGTCAGGTCTTTGTTTCATTATAATTATTATTATTATTATTATTATTACTACTACTACTGCTTCACTATTAAATAATAAATCTTTTCACTATCTGCAGTGCTGGGGGGGAAATATCATCCAGATGTTAATCAGAACACTAGGAAAAAACCAGATACATGTATAACAGCCTAATAAAGTCTGTCACCAAAATCCATAATTCCTTCTGTGGTCAGGAGACATCCAGAGCCTGAATACAGAAACTTGATTCTTCAGAGGGTACCACTATGCTGCAGTGACTCACGCTTGAGATAAGAAGCATGGATTTTATAACCTTTTTCCCCATATGTGAAATTTAAATGCATTTTCTTTATAGTTCTGAAAACAATAATTTACTGCAAGTTCACATTTGAATTATGTTTACAAATAGGGATTCAGGGATGAAACAGTTCAGTTTAGGGCTTTTAGGTGCTTACAAGAGAAGCACATTATATCCACATTTGTGAATATTTACTGAAGCAAGCCCTTCACAAGAAACACAGGTTTGCGGGAATGAACCACTAATGAACAGACTTTTTAAAATTTGCTCTGAAAGGCAGGATATATTTTTGCTTAATCTCCCTTTTAATGTTCTTCTTTAAAGGGATTGTTAATCAAAACTTTTGAGCAGCCTTTTGTTAGAACCCACTTAGGGTTATAATTTCATCTCAGGGATTTATGAGTATCAGTCTCATTAAACCTAACAGGAGCTACACATAGGGAAATTGTGGAGCTCGGGGAAGAGAATATTCCCTTTCTGTAGCATAATTCCCAGGACACTGAATGAGTCCCCTGTGTAATGCGTGATTTGGCTCCACGAGTCAGGGGAATGGCTGGTGAGACCCTGGTCTGCAGCGTGTTGGTGGCTTCAGGCCATGGTCAGAAGGGAAGAGAAGACAATTTACTGCTGGAAGCTAAGTGCTCTGTAGAGAGCAACACAGCACTAAGTGCTCCAAGGCAAGTAGATTTAGTAACAGTAAACAGGCACCAGCAGTAATATAAATAGAAAATGCTAATAGGTTACTGTGTTGCTGAAATATAGAAGAAGAAAAAAATCTATTTCCAAAGGCTTGAGCCAAAATCTATTTTAAATGTTTTCCTAATAGTCCCAGCATGTTTTATAATAGCAACTTATATTTATTTCTTTATAGACCTGTGAGGCCAACACCTTCATTCTGTACTTTTCACAGTTTCTGTTTTAGCACCGAATTCCAGTTTATTCTGTTGAAGGAAAGAAACTGTCCCTGGTTTGCATCCACTTTTTTTTTTTTAATTGTTACTGTATTTAACTGGTATCTCGTCTATATGAGCAGCTCTTGTACAACATCCAAAAAGTACTGCATTGTTCTGAATCTTTCCACTTTGCAAAAGTAAGTCTTTATCTCATGAGCCAAACATCAGACACTCTGCTTCACAGGGCTTATACCAGTGACAAATGGGACAAAAAGACACCTTGTTATCACACCAGACATCTACTCCCACCAGACTCATTGTCAGAGCCAGCAGTAACCACATCCTTCTCCTTACAGCCATTCACCAAAGCAGCACTGGAGCCCCTGGAATCACCCTGCATCCTGATTGGATCTATAAAACATCTATAAAGTACCAAGGTTTTTTGGTTTTTTTTAATAAACCAGTCTTTACGCCAGAGTCAGCTGATCTGGTCTGAGTGGTTCGCAGTGACAGCATCCCTTCAGTCTATATCGTTGCTGGTAACACCTCCTGCTATCCTGTTTGCTCTTCTATAGCCTAGCATGACTAATTAGAATACTGGCTTTACCTACAAAAGCCTAAGTCTCTCTTTAAATTATTTTAAATGAACTTAATGGTTTCTGGCAGCAGTCTGCTTTGTAAGGCCTTTCCCCTATTTTGGTCCTTCGCCCGCAGCCATACTCTGCATTTGCCCGCATTGCTGTCACTGCCTCATCACCACAGGACCCACCCAGCACCTCGCACCGTGGTTGCACTTGCACTGTCCCTAATTACTCTTTACATCTCTGTTATCAATATTACTGGTGAACTCTGATGCTTTAAAATTAGTAGTTTCCTCCAAGGCAAATTAAGCCAGTCAAACCAATCAATAACGATAACTACACAATGAAACCAGAGGGGCTTCCATATAAATCTTTCCAGATGGAGTATTTATCATTTGCAGACATGTCTTCCTGTTTTGGAGTGATGTTGTGGAAGTTATCTGGTTTTATCCCCCAATTCCTTATCTCAGATGATCTGAAAGCCAACTCGAAACCATATTGTGTTGTCTGGGTTAGTTGAGATAGAGTTGTTTTTCTTACTAGTGCTGTGTTTTGGATTTAGTATGAGAATAATGTTGATAACACACTGATTTTTTAGTTGTTGTTCAGTAGTGCTGACCCCTAAGTCAAGGACTTTTCAGTGTCTCATGCTCTGCCAGGGAGCAGGTGCACAAGAAACCAGGAGGAGCATGGCCAGGACAGCTGGCCAGAACTGGACAAAGGGATGTTCCATACCATAGGATGCCATGCTCCATCTGTAAACTGGGGGGAGTTGGCCAGAAGTTGCCAATTTCTGCTCAGGGATGGGAGGGGCACTGGTCAGTAGGTGGTGAACAATTGTATTGGGTACCATGTGTTTTTTTCCCCTTGGGTTTTATTTCTCTCTCCCTTTCTTCATGTTCATTATTGTTATATTTTACTTTATTTCAATCAATAAACTGTTCCGATCTCAACCCACGAGTTTTACCTTTTTCTGATTCTCTTCCTCATCCCATGTGGTGCAGAGGGGGTTGGAAAGCGAGCGAGTGGCTCACTGTAGTTGGAGTCTGGGGTAAAACCACAATGTATAAAGAAGCCATGGTCTGTCCCTCACCAGGATCAACTGCAACATCTCCACAGAGCTGGAGACAAGAGGCACTTCCCACTCGGAGGAGCAGTCCTGGAGGTGCTCCAGGTCTCATGATCCCCTTTCCCACAGCAGCCTCAGCAATACCTACACTAAGGTGACCTATCTAAGGCCTCCTACAGCCCCAGGTAGGAGGCCTTGCTGGGACACTGAAGTGACCTGTGGCACAGCCAGTCCCACAGCCTCTGGGAGACTTTTGGGACAGCTGAGTCTCACAAAAGCCTATCTGCTCTGGAAAGATGGCTTGCAGGCAGGAGAGATGGATCTGTGAGGGAAAAGCCCGCAGAGGTAATGACAGACAGGTTTTATCTTCATGCATTTATACGTGGCCAACCACTAGCACGTGCCATTTGCACTTACAGCATCAGTAACACTGTGATCAAGAGTCAAGATGTTTTCCTTCTTTCAGCAGCTGACACCAGTGACACAGTAGTACTGGTTAGCTACAAATTCCTCAGAATTCATAAATATAAAAACTAGAACTGTAAGGTTGCATAATGGGTACCATGGCCATTCTCAGCCTCTGCAAAGATGTGAAGAGTACAGAGGAATCACTGACCAAGTTGGTGAGAGAGGTAAGGGAGAACTGGGGCTAGAAAAATGTTATTATGGATTGAATGGAGGAATTTCAGTCAAAATTGTCAACCTGCAGGAGTTCTTTTTTTGAAATTATGCTGAAATTCAATGCTGCTGGCTGAAATCCACCAGTATCTCTGTCCAGATCAAACCAGTGGTGGAAGGAAGCACAGTCCTTTACACCACCTCTATGCTCCACAGATATTCTGATGTATCAGGAAAAACCTGACAGATTTTCCTCCTCTGAGGCCACAAATCTACTGCATTGAGAGCTTTTATAGCATAAATATAGCTTTTATAGCATTGATAGCATTTAGAAGGCATTAGGTCTGGGTTAAAGCATTCCTATGAGGGTGTGCTCTGCGTGCTGTGTACCAGCAGCAGGATGTGGGAGCCCAGAGGTACAGCCAGCCTGCCTGAGACCTCATCCTTCACCAGCAACTGACTGACCCCAACAGGGTGATCTCAGCCAGTCCCACCTCACTATCACCAGAGAAATGCACAGGGGGAATAGAGGCAGAAGTTTTGATATTCAGGTACTCAGTAGAGCTGAAGTGTGAAGAACAAACTATTTCCCTGATACACATAGCTCATGCTTTCTTTCATCACCAAAGCAGAAATACGAACTGTGATTTGCAGACTTTTGTGGTATTTTTGGAGAAAAAAAAGAAGAAAAAATTCTTTCTAAAAACACACAAAAAATTGCTCTAATTCTCTATGCATCTTTAACATCACTTTTTTACAATTTACAGGACAAAACAGAAAGCCTATCAGTTGTTCCCCTTCTCTGGTAAAATATGCAGTAATTTACTTTGCCTCCTGGTTTATCTTAAATAGCGCAATGATTCAATTCTTTGCAGTTTCATAATGCCTCTCCCCCACTGGTCAGCAATGGACCACAAAGTTGAGAGTATTACAAAGGAAAGGGCAGCGTAGTCAGCAGGCTGAATTTCTGCCCACTGAAGGTAGAATGGCACCCATAAGAAGAAAACTCCTCAAAAAATGTATTGCAAGCTACCAAACATGAACAGCAGCAAAAAATTTTCAGTAAAGAAAACCTAAAAACAGAGCCAAAAGAAGCAAAAATAGTCACAGCCAGCAAGATCAGAAGGAGAGTAAATTATTTTACTAATTCATTCCCACATTACTACTTTTACTCTAGTGACAAAAAAATCAGCCACAAAAAAAGTCTGATGCATTGCCCCTGCCATATGGTGTATATTAAGACATACATACCAGAGACAGAAAATTGTAACACTGCAGTTTTTTTTCTATCTGACAACACACAGTCAGTCAAGAGTCACAAGAATGCAAAGAAAGAAATGCTGCATTTCATTCCTTTGCCTGAAACTTACTTCTAGACAAAACACCATCAATCCTCAACATGCAAAAGCACTTCCAGATCAGATATAAGAAAGGCAAATAAAAGCAAACTACCAAGAACAGCAACTCCCTTATAAAGTATCAGTCAACATTAATTGAAACTCCTGGGGAAAAGACTGCAGTTATTGAAGTCTGTGTCCTCAGAAGAGCACTTTATGACTAAATGGTAAATGCTGATCTCCTGCAGTCATTTCACGGTCAATATAGGATCTTAAAATTTGGTCCTGGGGGCGCTGCCATGAAGCTGGTGTTGGGTTGATCCAGAGGCAGGGCTGTGTCCCCCAGAATGGCACACTCTGCTCCACACACCTGGTGGAGCTGCAGCCCCTGCTGTGCTGGGTGTCCTATGCACTTACGGAAAACAAAATTAAAACAGAATACAATATTCACGTCTGAAGCCTAATCAAGGTTCGTGGGATAGCAGCCAATGTAACAATGTGCATGAAAATTAAGTGTGCCACAGAAACAGGGTGACGGAGCCGTCTACTACATGACTTCTGAATCAACTCATAGTTTTGCTGAGAAGAAGATTTATCCAGACCTATGGAAACATGAGGACAGCACCAAACTAAAAATCATGTGCAAGAAGGTCTGAGTTTCATTTTAGAATTTGGAATGGAAATGGAAAAAATATTTGGACTACAAATGTGGGCTGTGTGAACAGAGCCTCCCAGGTGTTCCTATTGCATCAGCTAGATTGCTTGAATTTAATCTTAAACCTTGCTTGCTTCAGTTGCATGAATGAACACTTAGCTGAAAGCTCGCCTCTCCCAGCTGGTGCCCCCCACTGTGGCTGTAGTAGGATAAATGTTCCAAGATTTTACTGTGGATTTAAAATGGCTTAAAAAATATGCTAAGTCAAAGTAACACCCAAGTGACTTACACTAGAGAGCTGCAGTCCCATTAATGTATAAAGAGAAGGCTAAAAATGCAAAGATATAACATGGCTCTGCTTTCTGACGTGCTAATCTACCCTTAAAAAGAAAAATACCTTGAAGAGCTGCAGCTGTGCTGGGAAGTTCTCCCCATCATTATTGTTTTGCAGTGAAAAAAGTGTGTGTTTCATTCAGGGAGAAATTTAACTTTACTCAAGGATTCAAATACATTTTTTCTTGTTCAAGGCAGATTAGCAGTTTGGAAAATAAGAAGGTTTCCAAATTTACATTAATCTCAGCCCTGGAATGCATGCTAATTGAGGTGTTTTCTTCTGGGACTTCCAGATACTTTGCAACTGTAACTTTCTGTCGCACACTGCAACATCAGCTCTCACAAACACCAGTCCTTCTCCAGATGTCCATGTTCTCTAACCTGGCACTGATTTTCTTGGATGGCATCTATTAATTTATGAATGGCGATAGTGCTTCTGGATCCTGTTGCTCATTAATAAAATAGTATATAAAAGGAGATTTCTGATAAATAAATGCCTACCAAATCTGCATAGATTAGGGAGTTTCCAACTGATCTACAACTATGGGCCTAATATGCCAATTAGTTTGATCTGGAAGAATGTGGCATACTAAAGCTGACTAACAGAGCAATATTTAGTGCAGTGTCCAAACCATCACTGAGGGAGGATATTGTATTGCTTAAACTGCTTCCTGGGTGGATTGAAGCCATGTCATACAAGTGAACCCAAAGGGTGACTGAGCCATTCCAGAGGGAGGCTGAAGACAGCACCATGGTGGCCACCTGGGGAAGAAGCTTCATGTCTATGAGTTCACAAAAGCATGGAGGAGTGGGGAATGCCTGTGCCTTGCTTCCCCAAAATGTATTCATAGTAGAACATTTGTGATCATTAGTTGTGGCTGCAATGAATTAATGTACTGCACACTTCTAACACTGCTTGGTCTTTATTTTGCAATTTATCTCAACAAATCACTATACTTCACCTTGAAATAACTTCCATAATTAGTTTTCCACCTATTTTTCACTTAAATGTTTTGAAATAGGAGCACGGCACAAGTGGAGCTGCAGGCTGTCCTGGCAGTATGTCAAAAGCTCCAGGGCTGCCAATACTGTGTATATGGGAGTACTATTTTTCTGGGGTGGTACATACAGTTTTATTATTCCTTGCACAGGTCTATGCTGTGTAGTAGGAAGTACAGATAGCTCTTTGGAAATGACATGTCAGCTTCAAATAGACAGCCACTGAGGCATCATGATGATGGAAAGACTAAAAACATGCAACATGATCTTCCGGCTCTTGGATGCTTCTTTTTGCCTTGTTCATTCTTAAATGCCACATTTAAGAGATCCTTTAAATTAGCAAATTAAGGAAATCAAGCCCACACAGATACACAGACCCCCACACTGTGTGACATAAGCATAGATCTGTCCAACCCATATTAGCAACCTATGCCACGTGGGCATTAACTATCTTAAGATAGTTAAGTTTGGTTATGCTGAAATCACTTTTCTGAATAATTAGACTCCTGTGAGCAGCTCCAAATTAGCTTTCAGCTGATTTCAGTTTACATCAGCTACTGATAAGAATATAAAAAATTGTAAAACTTATATAAAAATTGAGTAAACACTTGAGCCCCGATAACTCCCACGAGAAGGGTCCAGACCACTTGAACTTTAGATGCATAATGAGGCAGTCCTCACACAGCAAATGATTACAGTCCTCTTATAAACAATGTGGAGAGATGGGTGCTTGTGATGGGCTCCACAGAAAGCCACCTATAACTTTTGTCTCATTCAGTTTTCAAGAATTCCTTGATAATAAGGATTACAGAGAGTAAAAACTTAATATATGCAACAGAAAGATTGTAATCTCCACAGTCAGCCCTCCAATACAACTATTTCCAAGAAAATGAAGGAAAGAATTTTTTTCTTGCTAGCAGGCACCTTTTATTGTACTATCAAAAAAAGGACTCTTGATAGAGATAGCAGCCTGTGAACTGAAACAAATTCCCAATACTCACTGCAGATGTGGCATTCAGAATTTTAAAATCTTTTTCTAACTAATTCTACTCACTCTGCAAATGGCAATTTTCAAAGAACGTGTAATGTGTGAATTACTTTGGGAGAAACATGCCATTAGGGATAGCTACCTCAGTAAATTTAATTTACTTTCAAAGTGGGAAAATAAGTAAGATTTACTGGAAAATCAGTCAAAGAAGAATATCAATAACGAAAAGGCTGAATTGAAAGAGGCCATGATAGATCTCTGAACAGCAGTGGGAGGTTGGTGCAGGCAGGTTGGTTTTGGTGTTCTCTGGTGTGTTTTGAAATCACAAAGGTAACAAAAGATGCTATATTAGTACAGAAAATTTGAAAATAACCTTTAAGAAAAATCCTTGCTGCTGAAGGGGATCATTTTAATGTGACGTTTTGTTCATAAAAAATGAATGTATGGCTATATTCAAAGCGGAGCCTGAAATGTCTCAGAGCATTTGGACAAGAAAGTAATAGCTAAACGACTACATCTGTACAACTATGGCTGTAGATATAAGTGTGCTCCACATCAGTATAGGTCTTCTTACAGAAAAAATGAATCAGCTAGTACAGTATCAGTTATCTTTATTCTGTTACAATTGGATCTCTGCTAGAGAACATACCAGTTTGATCACAGCTTCCTTCCTGGAGCTCCTGTTGTTCCATCAGTACTTATTTTTTGTGCATAAAATACATCTTAAAATCCAGTATATCATAGAAAACCTTATTTTAGAGCTTCTGAGACTTCTCTCTGGAGGATATTTCCTGAAGAAAAGCCTTTCTTCGGTCAGATGGTCTAAACAGGAATAGCAGCACTTTTGTTTTGAGGCTTATGCTTTACCCATGGAGTTTTACTGAGCTCTAATGTGTGTGGTCATGCAGTTCTTCCTTATAACTACTCAAAGAAAGGACATCCTATTCTTCACTCCTTTCTGAAGGGCCACTAGTGGATTGTGATACATTCAATTAAAAAATGCAGCTAGGCCACATATTGCAGTATATTCCAGAAGTGTTGACTGTGAATTGAAGGCTGACTAACAAACTTTTTATGTGCTTTGTAAAAACTCAAACCAAATTCAACATCTGAGTTCTTGGGTTAATTTTTCACACTTTGATTTAAACAGCTTCATTTGAGCAGGTAATTACTCTGGTCTCATTCTTATTTCTCCCTCACTCCCATTGCTTCAGGAAACATCCTTCCCCTCAACCTCTCCACCATACCATTCTTCCTGTTCTGCTTCCACACTGCCTATAGACATCAAATATCCCTGCTCAGATTTTCTCTGCAACCCATCCCTTCCATCTCTTTCCTCCAGTAGCTCTCAAATGACAGTCCTCATGACAGGACTGCAGAACAGAGCTATCTTCACCTTCCTTCTTGAGAAGAAGTGGAGCTAAGTAAGTATCAAACAGCTAAACAAAAAACCAAGGCAAATCCCCAGAGTTCACAAAATCCAGCATAGAGATTTTTCAGAGTTTTTTTTCTGTCATCAATTTTCTCTGAATGATATGCTCACAAAATCCAAGAACTTCTGTACAAACCTTTCAAATCCTCGGGTGACTTCTGGAAATAAATTGACCCACAAAGAATGAAAAATGTCATTTCAGGACAATGTGCTGTCACCAAAAGAACACCTTTCCCTATGTTGTTCAGCCATTTGGCTGAAATCTGCAGAATTCTAGTTTGGCTCATGACAATTATTGATTCTCTTTGTGTCCTTGCCATTATTTGAAGGGCTTGTTGTTTTCAGTATCATAAAAACATAACTGGCCTATGTTGTAATTAAACTTTGATCAAGTTTTTAATGGGATCTCAGAGGAAAACAGTATTTGACTAACATGTATTATTCTGCATGTATTAATCAAGTAAATTCTTGTTTAACTGATGGAATTTCACATAATAACTACTCTACTCCATTGTTAATTAGCAGAGTAGAAAAATAATAGAATATATTTTCACTGAAAAAATACTTTTATATCCAGAATATTCTGAAACTTTTCTTTTAATTTTCAACTTTGATTCATCTAGTTTCAGAATACCACTTTTAGTCTTTCCTGAGCACTTTAATTAAAAATGCAATATCCCTACATTCAAAAGTAGTTCCAAACAATAACAAAACATACATTTATGGCATTAAGGACTTGAATCACTTAGGCCAGCTGTCCCTCATAAATCATCACCAAATAGCACTTTTATGTGTATTGTCATGAAATGTTAGTCAGCATTTTCATCAGAAATGTGGAAGAGCTGAAATCACCAACTGTAACACTTTATAATGATATAAACATTGGCCAGGTGGGCACAAATTGTAAGTCAGGATGCTCACATGAAACATGGTAGACAGAGTATTTGGTAAACTGAGCCAACCTTAAAAACAGCAAAACAATGCCCCCCCCCGTTTCCCTGCCCTGTAGGAACGAGGAAACTTGCAAGAGCAATGACCTGCAGGGTGAAGAGGCTTCACCTAAGGCCTGAGGTGCTCGTGCAGAACAACTTCACTGCTCTGCAGTACTGAAGAGGAGAGACCCATCGCGTCAGGATTGATGCTGGAGCTGAGTAAGGCAGCCCCATTTGCTCCCTGTGCAACCACCACAGCCAGCAAGAAAAAGGTGGCAGGTGACACCAGCAGGCGACTCTCTTCTGAGACAGAGGCACCCTTTGCCAACCTGGCACACTCTCTGTCACTCTGGTGAATCAACAGATAGTTACAGGACTGGTGCCACAGCCTTGGTCTTCACTAGCAAGTGCTCCAGTAACATGATCTAAGTGGCAGAGGCAAAGGCAGGGATTGGCAGAACAAAGAGCCACCTGCTGCAGGAGAAAGTCAGCTTAGAGACCCTCTAGGGAACCTGAAAGTGCACAAGTCTATGGGACCTGATGAAATGCATCCAGGGGTCCTAAGGAAACTGGAGGATGAAGTTGCTCGTGAAGTTCAACAAGATGAAGTGCAAGGCCCTGCACCTGCATCAGAACAATTCCAAGCACAAGCACAGGCTGGGCAGAGAGCGGGCAGAGCAGCCCTGAGCAGAAAGACTAGGAGTGCTGCTGGATGAGAGGCTGAACTTGACCCTGCAATGTGCACCTGCAGCCCAGAAAGTCAAATGTATCCTGGGCTGCATCAAAAGGAATGTGGGCAGCACATCAAGGGAGGGGATTCTGATCCACCCTGGTGGGACCCCAACTCTGGGGCTCACAACAAACAAGAAACATGGATCTGCTGGAGAGAGTCCAGAGGAGTGCCACAAAAATGATTAATTAGAGGCATGAAACACAATTAGGATTGTTCAGCCTGGAGAAGAGGCTCCAGGGAGACCTTATGGTGGCCTTCCAAAACCTTACAGGGGCTGACAGAGACAAGAACAGGAGTATTTTCACAAGGACACGCAGTGATGGGACAAGGGAGAATGGCATCAAACAGAAAGAGAGTAGGTTTCCATTAGCTATTAGGAAGAAATTCTCTGCTGTGAGGGTGATGAGGCACTAAAACACCTTGTCCAGAGAAGCTGTGGCTGCCCCATCCCTCGAAGTGTTCAAGGCCATGGATGGGCTGTGAACAACCTGGTTTAGTGGAAGGTGTCCCTGCCCATGGCAGGGGTTTGGAACCAGCTGATCTTTAAGGTTGCTTCCAACCCAAACCATTCATGATTCCATGAACAGAGGCTACAAGAACACATATTGCTGGGGTTCACAATTTTAGAAGGAAGCTGAAGATTACCAAAGTCTGGGGAAAAAAAGCTAATCTGCCTTATACCTTCTGCTTAGATGTAAAAATTATTCCTTACACCAAAAATTCAGCGTTCAATATCTACAGATTAAAAATTATTTCTCAAAATTTTAAAGTAATTTGATTTCAGTAGATAAGTTACCCTAATGTAAAGAAAATATCCCCTAATAAAGGACTTTTAGATACACTGCTAAAGACACAGCAAGAAACAAGTCCTGGAAGTTCAAAGGAGAAACATTAAAATTAGAAATTAAGCAAATTTTTAAACAGAGTATGATTAATGACTGGGAAAAGAAGTACACAAAGTGAATTCTTTACTTCCTCTAGAACATGTAAGGTCATGCACTTTAGATAATAACAAGAATACTTTCAGCTATAAGCTAGAAATTACTGAGGAGGAGAAAGCTCAGTTCCCATTAGTCAATCACTGTTTGACAATAAGCTACCAGTGTGAAAAAAGACAAACACTGCCCTAGAATTCATCAGCTCAATTATTTCTAGTAACGATGGGGGAAGTATTAGTATGGTGCTGGTAAAGTACTGCTAAGACATCACTTCAATTATTGTGTGTAATTATAAACGCTTGTGTTCAAAAAAGATTAACTTAGACTGGAGCAGCTGCAAAGAAGGACTACTAGGATGATGAGAAGAATGCAAAATATGTCACAAAAGGAGACAGAAAGAGATTGTTCAGAGAGAGGATGACTGCTATCACTAAACATCACAGGGTTGTAAAGGAGCTGTTTAAGCCAAAAGACAACCATGGTATAAGAACAAAGGGTTGAAACTGGACTTGAATAAATTTACTCTGATTTAGATCCTTTTTAATCACTAGGCAAATGAAGCATTGAAACAATTTTGCAATGGGAATTTAGGAGATAAACTACTATAACCAG
Source organism: Phainopepla nitens (assembly GCA_013400175.1). Lineage (NCBI taxonomy): Eukaryota > Metazoa > Chordata > Aves > Passeriformes > Bombycillidae > Phainopepla > Phainopepla nitens. Next base: position 14,106 of record VXBQ01014974.1, on the reverse strand, counting down.
CTTTAAGATGGAGCTTAAATCCACACACATTCAAGCCACAGCATCATTGTCACAGCTCCTGCAGCACCAGGGATCAGAGCCAAACAGAAAGGTTCCCTCCTGGGATGGTTCCCTGGCACCACATGGATCATGTGCCAAAACAGCCAAACCACTCTGAACTGCAGGGCCTGCTGAAAGCAGCATAATGCCTAAATCGTGACCAAGTCCTGAGGTTGTCTTAATAACTTTCTTTCTCTTACAAAATAGAAAATTATATCTACCTACAAGCAGCCCTGTTTCCAGGTTTTCTGTTAATGTCAGAAATCTACTTTTAAAAACTAATCACTCATTTCTTTTTTCCAAAGCAAAGTTCAATTTACACTAAAAAGGCCATGGTTAAACAGACTTGTAGCAAAGCTCATACACAAAAAACCAGTATTTTAATCATGCTGCCAAAAATAAGAATTACCTGGATATAAAAAGGATATTCACTGTTTCTCTTGTACTTTATGTGAGTAGGCAGCATGGCTTCAGCCACAAAGTCAGGTTAGCATTGACTAACAGTGGTTTAGCTTGCTGTTACCTGCCTTGTTTAAACAACTCCTGCTGCAAGTACCTTTCTTGTTGCATGCAGAGTGATGAAGCAGTGCTTTCATAGCAATCTAGCAGTGGTATAGTCAAACATTGTTTTCCAAACTCCTTCTGCTTATCATAAAAGGTCATTTCATTACGCCGGTTTCCTGAAACCCATCAGATTTATAATTTGTCTTCAGGGAACAAAAAAACCAAAATCTTCTTATGAAGACTCTAAGCTATTTACCCTTATATTAGAATAATTTTTAAACTACTTATATCTTCCTACTACTTCTTGAATGCCTGCTCTAATTAGATTGACAGCTTCTCACTTTGTTATTCTGAAAGCTGTAGAACTGCATTTAAAAAAAACCCAAACAAACACCTCAAGAAACAAACTGCAAATAAGATGGATGGAGATATAAAGTGCAAGTTCCCTCATGTTTAGAATTATTACTAAGTTTAATTAACTCAGTTTTAATTTAATAACAATAAAAATAACAATAATATTTTAATTATTATTATTATTATTATTCTCATGTGCAGGGTTTCTTGTTCATGTGGTTTATGTAACCCATAAAACCATGCCTGCAATTATTTCCACTGAAAATATTCACTTGTCTATATCCTATTTTTAACTATTCCAGAGTTCATGTTTTTTCCTCTGCTATAAGTACTTTTCTTCAAGATGTTTCAGGAGGGGGGGAGGGGGTTGTGACAAATAAAGTAGTAGTAATAAGATAGATTTTCCTTTACTAGTAAAACAAGGAGGAATTTTTTTTCAATTAAAAAGACTATGAAAATAAACATAAAACAGGAACTTTACTTATTTTTATTAGACTATGATTCATGAAAGTAAGCACTGGAGTGAGTTGTAAACATGTTTTCGTATTTGGGTAGTATTTTAAAAATTATTGGCATTTCTTTTGAAGATATTTATATTTCATTTATAATAAAAGACCTAGTATAAGCACAGGAGACTCAAAATAAAGCATGCCACAAGATTACAATTGGTAGCACAGAAGAACCAGGACCCTCTCATAACTGGTCAGCAGATGCCTCCATTGGAAATTGTGAATGAATTCGGTTCAAAATTAAATGCTTTCTGAGTAATTCCCTAGAGACTGGAATTCAGCCTTTAAAAACATGTGAGAAACCATCAAATGCGAGTCAATAAAACAATGCATGAAAAGCCACTTGTCTTGGCGAGACGCTTCTACACCAGCCTTTTAGAAAGTACTTCAGAGGGTTTGCAACAGCCCAGATTCCACAGCCAGCATAAAACTAGATTGTGTTAGCAGTAACCTTTCCTCCTTTGTCTCACCCTATGCCAATAGGGTGACATTAAATACAACTTCACTTAAATAAATTCCCTTATTAAATTAAAAACAGTTGCTCCATGTAATTTCAAAGCTATGTTTAAAGGATACTGTAGTTGCAGGGCACTGTAGCTATTCCCAAAGCTGAACTGTGCAGCTGTTTGTTACCAAAACCAGACAATACCCTGAGTCTCTGCAGGAGAAAAGCCAGGGTGGCCTCGGCCCCAGGCACAGACAATGCAGACGTGCCTGCGCATGAGCGAGGAGACTTGGCTCCTCACAGACGGTGGAGGGTGGTCAGCCCATGGCATGGGATGCGTCCACCTTAGGACATTAAATCTCCATGAAATCAAATGAAAATTAACCAGTTGTAGGCTGACCTTACCTCATCTGTGGGGAAGGGGCAGGACAGGCTCCTAACCAGAGTTTTATTAGCATTTTACTTAAAGGACAAGCACCACAGTCCATTCCTGCTGACCCATTTGTAAGTTTATGCTTTGGATAATAACTAAAGTAATTAATCAGCCTCCAGTATCAGAACAGGCTGGGGGATGAGCAGATGGAGAGCAGCCCTGCCAAGAAGCACTTGGGGGGCCTGAAGGGAGAAAAGCTGGACATGCCCAGCAATGCCCACCTGCAGCCAGAAAGCCGAGCACATCCTGGGCTGCCTCTCCAGCAGTGTGGGCAGCAGGGCAAGGGAGGGGATTCTGCCCCTCTGCTCTGCTGAGAGCCCACCTGCAGCGCTGCAGCAGCTCCAGGGTCCCAGCACAGGAAGGACATGGACCTGTTGGAGCAAGCTCCAAGGAGGAACACAAATAATGGTCAGAGGGTTGGAGCGCTTCTCCTATGAAGCCATTCTGAGAGAACTGGTGCTGTCCAGCCTGGAGAAGAGAAGGCTCCAGGGAGTTCTTATGCAGGCCTTCCAATACCTGAAGGGAGCCTACAAGAATTACAAGAACATGTAGTGACAAGACAAAGGTGAATGGCTTCAAACTTAGAGTAGGTTTAGTTTAGACATCAGGAAGAAATCCTTTACTGTGAGAGTGGTGAGACACTGGAACAGGTTGCCCAACCCCTGGAAACGTCCATGGCCAGGTTGGATGGGGCTTTGAGCAATTAGGTCTAGTGAAAGGTGTCCCTGCCCATGGCAGGAGTTGTATCTTTAGGGTCCATTCCAAACCAGATCATTCTACGATGACTCTGTGAGCACAGATTTACCAGATGGAAGCCCTCTGCTTTGGGCCAGAGATACTACGCCACCGACATCTTTGTATTAAACTTTCAGTATTCTCAAAACATACTTGAAGTAGGCAGCTTTTTTTCTCATGGACTATTGCAGACTTCCAAGAAACTAAGCAGCTCTCTCATGATGAGAGCTTAAACCTTAAAAGGTAGATTTCTAGGGAACATCTCAAATAATTAAATTTAAAATGCTTCATATGCTATTAAATAAAAAAAAAAAATCCTATGTAGTGAAATATTCTATTTACAAAGTCTCCCAGTCTCTGTGAGACAATCTGTCCCATCCCTATGAGTTCCTTGAATCTAGAGGGTTTTTTTGTGTAAAGTGCTCACCACAACACCCTGCCATAACTGAATTTGACAGATGTTTTCCAAAACTCCTCTGGATGAACTGCAGTGAGCATCAGAAAATTGCATCTCTAGACATACTTTGCATTTCAGTCAGTCCTTGGAAAATAGGGCACCTGAAGGCAGGGTTGTGTGTGAATGCCTGAGCAAGACAGCCCAGGTCCCCAAACTGTACACAGCAAAAATGAAATCCCTAATGGAAGGATGCTCAGAAACAGGCTGAGGAGATCCAAGCAGGAGTAAAGCACAGAAGAAAACCTTAAATTTTGCTGGTTTTAAAAACAAAAAAATCAGTAACTTAGTTCCTCATAAATTTTTCCAGGATAGAGAATGTTACTGCTCCACGTATTTAAGTGGAGAACAAATCAACATTTATCTGTCCCATGCTAATTTGTCTCATGCTATTTGCCCCTTTAGATTATCACATATATCTGATAAATTGTTCAGAGCAAATCTGAATTCCATGCTCCTGCTATATCTTTACCCAAACTTTCATCAGAAACTAGCACACACCTCTTTGATAGTCTCAGGGAAAATTGCAGCTAAAGCACATTCCAGTTTACTTGGTTGAACTCTTGGCAGATTATGACTGAAGGTTTTTTAAAGAGTTCATTACATCTTTGCCCTCCTTAAGCAAAGGTTATCACAAAGCTGCCTGTTTGAGTGAATTATGATTACTGGGTGGTCACTACTGCCTGTGATATTAGTTATTACATGTTCAGTGATAAATTTAAATCAGTAGATAACAAGGAGTAATCTCTATGAAAACCTTCATTATGGAATCAAAAATAGCAAAATTACAGTTACAGGGAGAAAATTATAAGCTTAATGTATACAATGTGCTGAGCAAGCAGATCATATATTTCAGGAAATTCACCTTCATATTAAAACTGAAAATTTAAAGTTAATCCTCCTAAAAATTAAAACTTGCAAGATGACACCATTCTTAAAGATTTTTTTTTCAGTCTAGACTTTTTTAATGTTCATATTCTTCATCTTAAGAGAGGATGCTGTCAGTATGTATTGATTCAGCCTTCTAATAATTACATCATCCTTCCAGCATGTTAGAAACTGTCAAGGTGACTATGATGACATATGACTGGAGTATGACTCCAGTGTCACAAAATATTTGTGTCTCTTGTTTATCCAGGAACAGACATATAGCAAATATCAGAGTATTAGAGAAGTAAAATACTAACTTTATTAATAAACTGCTATGTAAAATGTTTCATCACTTGCTGTAATGCTGCCAAAATAGCCTTGCTGAGAAATTATGTGAATAGTTTTATTTAAATAAACTAGAGCTCAGTGAAAGTGCTTTGAACAACAACCAAAACACCACAGGATCTTTCAACATTCAACTATTTAATTTGATGCTATCTGGAAAAAAAAATCCAACCTTCTCACACAGCTGCAAAGTATCTCTGGTTTCCTGCATTGACTACTTGTGTATCTACTGGATTTCTTCTAAAGGTTGTTTTCCTTCAATCACTTAAACAGCTCAAGTTAAACCTTATGAAGATACAACTACTTTGGTTACAAACTGCACCCATTTTAATAATTGCATTATTTTTCCTAAGGGTTGAAATGAGGCAAGAACTACAGAGATTGACTGATTTCATAAATTTAAATAAATCCTTGCTTAAGGCTTTCAATATCTTGCAGTTAGAGTTTTGACCTAAAAGACAGATTTTCTTTCTTTTCAGAAGCAAAAGTCAGTGTTCAAATAACACTATGTCTAACACATCACCAAAAACAATGAAACTCAAGCGGAAGATGAACACACATTTTGTTAAAGAATTTTAAAATCATAATTTTTCCTCCCTCTCTTTCACAACTTAAAAAGCAAGGTGCAAAGCCACCCCTAGACTGATGTGACCACCCTGGAATTATAGACTTCATTCAGCAGTAAAATCCAGCAGAGCAGAACTGTGGAACAACCCTACTCCAAAGAGTGAGGGCTTCATGTGCAGGTCTGCACTTTTTCTTCCTGGGGATTCCATAGCAAGAATGGCTGGACTGACAGGCTCCTGTGAGGTGACGCTCACTTACAAGCAAGTGCATTTTAGACACTTTACAAATCTCACTTCAAACAAACCCCAAATTCTCTAAGCTCAGTAACCAGCACATACCCCTTTTAGCCGTGGAACAAGCTGTAAGAATGACCCTGCCCTTGCCAAGGCAGAATCCCTTCCTCCACCTGCCAACAGTGCTGGGGACAGCTGAGCTGGAGCAGCACGGGGGAACTCTGCCCTGCCCTTCCCTTCCCTCCTGTGCCCCAAGAGAGCGAGGAGCTGGCCCTGCTCCACTGCCAGCATGAGCCTGGGAACCTCCTTCTCTAGTTCACCTATTTTAGCACCCAATAAAGATGCAACCCTACCAACCACTCCCTACAAACAGCAATCACCTTTCGCTGGTAAATTCGTGAAAATTGGGATATTCCTTTTAGCAGATTTGGAGCAGATTTTTCTTGTGAACCATCTCTGAAAACATACAAATGATTATCAGTCACAACACTGACAAGGGACAAGGAAACAGTGAATTCAGCTGGTAGGACAGGTGATGATCAGGATTTAACAGAGGGCTCCATTTTCCTGTAAGCCTGACTTTTCACCACATATAATCAACTCTACTTCGAAATGTGGCAAATTGGCAGATATGGGGGAAGCAGTCTGATGACATTTGTTTGTCATAATATGCCAGAAATTAGTTTACAAACTTGTCTTCAAAATTTTGACAAAAACAATTTCCAATACCGCTTCACATTTGCAAGACGCTTCAGTGCTTCTCAACTGATGAAGTCCAAGGGCTCAGTAAGTGTTGCTTGAATATGCTATCACATCCTGACAAACACAAAGTGCAAGGAAAATAATAGCACAACCAGAAAGTCAGGAGAAGTGGCTCTGACTGAGTGTCACAGCACAACACAGGACAACGAGGCATCACAGAACCAGGCTCTGGACAAGAAGTGGTGCAGGCAGGCACACTGGCAGTGTGAAGTTCATGCAGCCATGGGAACAATTGCTTGATCTATTCTTGAGGCATACACACACACAGAATGCAATTTTAAGATGGCCCTGAATTTCTACATGATGACCTTTTCCCCCTATTTTATTAAAGACACCCCTCTGTTACTACAAGTTACCATACAACTCCAGCCTGTCCAGCTTGCTGAACATAGCTCTCAAAGCACAACGACAACATCTTTGGAGAGGAAAGTATTTTGTTATTGTTATTGCAATCAATGAAGGCTTAATTAATTTTTCCTTGACTTTTCTGCACTATTGTCTGTATTATAATAACTGTCGTGAACAGTAAAGATTGGTTTTTATTGTGGCAGCATGTCTGTACAAAGTAATAAAGAAGAAAGTCCTTGCTTCAGAGATCACAGTCTAGCTGGTGAACAAATAGGACAAATGTTATTACTAAGAAAATAAAACAGCAATAAAAGAGAATTGAGACATACAGTGATATTTCTCTAATCATCGGCAAAAAAGAGTTATTAAAAAAGCAGACAAGATGGATTTTAAGGCAAGATTTAGAATCATAAAATCATTAAAGTTAGAAAACATCTCTAAAATCAAGTCCAACTTTAACCAAATACTAGCATGCCCACTAAACCTATTAATAATTTTTTGAACACTTCCAGGGTTAGTAACTTCACCATTTGGCTGGAAGTGTTTACCACTTTTTCCATGCTTAACCACCCTTTCAGTGAAGAAATTTTTCCTAACACCCAATCTAAACATCCCCTGGTGCAACTTGAGGCCATTTCTCCTTTTCCTGTCACCTGTTCCCTGGGACAAGAGGCCAGCCCCCACCTGGCTACCCCCTCCTGTCAGGCAGTTGTAAGAGCCATCAGGTCACAGCCCTGAGCCTCCTTTTCTCCAGGCTGAACACCCCCAGCTCCCTCAGCTGCTCCCCCTCAGACCTGTGCTCCAGACCCTTCCCCAGCTCCCTTCCCTGCTCTGGGCTCACTCCAGCACCTCCATGTCCTTCTTGTAGTGAGGGGCCCAAAACTGAACACAGGATTTGAGGTGTGGCCTCACCAGTGCTGAGCACAGGGGGACAATCACTGCCCTGGTCCTGCTGGCCACACTGCTGTGTGTACAAGCCAGGAGGCCACTGGCCTTCTTGGCCACCTGGGCACACACTGATCATGGTCAGCTCACTGTGGACCAGCACCCCCAGATCCTTTTCCACTGGTCATTAGCTTTTTTGCAAAAAATGAAAATTTGGAATATGTTTGTTAACAGCACTCAAAGAGCACTGGTTGTACGTGGTACTTGAAATTAAGATGAAAAAAGGAGAGTGAGGAATAAATGCATATATCCACACAGATGGGGGGGCATGTACCTATTTATATCTTATTTTCCATTATTAAAAGGACCTACAATTTGCAATTTCAAAAAGTGTTTCAAATTACTTTCAATAAATATTAGCATAAACAAAAATCACCAACTGTCACAACGAATATTTAACATCTTAATATATTTTGAATGAAATCCTTACCTTATTGGAATCAGGAATATTCTCAGAGGTATTAGATATAGCAAAACCACTGATCAGATATCGAACTTTTGCATCAGTTTTTTTACTACATGCATTTTATAAAAAATTAGGAAGCAGTTGAAAAATTCACATTAAAATTCAATTATTCTCTAGCTTTTCCCCAAACCATTTTTTGGTCACCCAGGAGGAAAAAAAAATGGATTTATGTAAGACCTGAAAAAAATACCATTACTGAATAAATGTACTTGCTAAATGGGACCAAAATTGGCCCAAACACTTCAATTAGCACTCTGGTTTTGGCTGTGTAAAAGTATATCTAAAGGCATTTTCTTGTTTAAAAGGTCCAGGGGCCCCTTTATAAGCACTGGCACATGGAAAATGCTCCTCTGTGTCTCCAGTGCAGTCATCACCCCAATCTCATCTGCAAAGCCTTAAGTGTTGCCTGCAGAATTAAACACTCACCTGCACCCACTATTCAGAACTCACAAATAGGAGCAATGTTACCCATGCCACACCTCTAAGGAGGTTCATTCTCCTTTTCAGCCTTCACCGCACAAATACTAGCAGAAGCTACAGGTATATTTAAAAGGTTAAAAACTTGAAGTATTTTTATGTCATCTTCTTAATACTACAAAGATATTTGAAATATGTTGTGGACTAACTCAGAGCTTCTCACCAGATTAGGCAAAATGGGATTTTAATGTCCAAGGGATGCTGCTGCTGCCATGGCTGGAGTTAGACAAACCTGCCAAGTCCAAGAGTAGTTGCAGAAAAGGATGAAGGTGTTCAGGGTGATTAGACTGTGTGAAACTAGACTAAAACTAGGCCACTTTAAGTATTTTCTGTGTAGGCTCCCTCTCCAGTTAGCTTGTTCCTCCAACCTTGTGGCATTGATGTCTGCCTTATCCAATTACATGTGGGGAATTTTATTCCTCAGCAGTTAAAATACTTGGGGACAGTTCCTTGCCAGGAAAGCATGGGTAATTACTGCCTATGCCACGATAATGAATGTGTGTTGTATTAATAAAGCTAAACCCTTTCCACAAGGCACACATGACAGTCAACCACTTGCAGAAATGGTCAACTTTTGGCCATGAAGACAATTAAGTAGTAATTAAACATCATGACACAGAGACTTTCAAAGTTTTATCATCATTATGGTTTCCTTACATACCATTTGTAGGTGGAAGTATCTTAAAACTTAAATGTAAACTTTCTTGACCAATGTCAGTTTGGCATCAACTGACTATTTAATTGACTGTTAGCAAATTCTTCAAGATATGACTGCCATACAGATATTTTATCTTCCTGTTAATTGGTAATTATACATTGGCAGAAAAATCACTGTTTCTTTCCAGTTACTCCAGAACTCAGTGACTATTTAAACTTTGCTAATTAGCAGCGGAGGGCTGTTACATCTTCTGGGCAAATTGTATTTGATAATCTCTATTAAAATATACATGGCAGTAGTTGACTTACAACAAAGAAAAAAAAAAGAAAAAAAAAGTGGCAGTTCAAAGGGTGTTAGATACAGCACAAGGCAAACGGGGGCCTATTAAAATTTCCCCAACTGCTCTAATGAGAATGCCGAGGGTCATTTCTTCCTAGTTTACCATCTGTTTGGTTTCTGGCAAGTATCTCTGGTGTGAAGGGAGGGTCCTGGGGCCCATTTGGCTTGTCACAAAATAAACCAGGGATCTGCAGCAATTTCAGTAAGTTACAAAACTGCACTTCAGGATCAGTAGCATGTACATAGCTGAAAACTTTTTTTAAGAGCTATCATTTGCTGACTATTCCTTACTTTTTAGAGCTGTGAGCAAGCACAGAGAAGCAGACTCAGCAGGGGGGGGATCAATTTTATAGGCTCACCTAACAAGAAAATGCAACAGTTGGCCTTTTTCCATCTCACAATGTTAGTGGGGGATATTTTCCTTTATATGTCAAAATCTGAAAACAAAACATTGTCCCAGAAGCATCAGTGTTTCAGCATAAACTGATGCCAAAACCAAGCCTCTGACAGCTCTAAACCACAAACCCCATCCAGGACCAGGAGGAGCCTTGGATGCCTCCAGTGCACGGTCCAGACCCGTGTGCCGACAGAGCTGGGGTGCACTGCCTGTGGGGCCCCCTCAGAGGTGACACTGTGGGTGTCCCTCAGCCACCCAGGCTCCCTCTTTGCCTCTTCCTCTGGAGAGGAAACCAGCATCAGGCTGCAGGCATTGCCTACAGCAGCTCTGCCCCAAGACTGCTCAGAGGCAAAGGGGACACGGGACCTGGAAACCTCTCCTTTCCTTTTCCCCAGCTCCCAACCCATACAGAAACAGATCAAAATTCTCCTTCCTCTATAAACTGAGAGAGGGTTTTGGTTGGCTATGCAATCACATATGTAACCAAAATACCCAGTGAAGGATTATGTGAGGGCTGCTTTAATCCTGTTGAAAGGCAATAGATTAAAAAGCAAAGAACATAAAATAATTTAAGTGGCATTACATCTGGTGATTGCTCTTTCCAGGATTTCCTCCAGGAAACGTGTTATTCACCATATTTCAAAGAATATTTGTAACTATTCATTTTTTTAAATCCCAGAGAGTCAATGTATTACTTAAAATGTGTATGATCGCCTTCATGGTATAGAAACAAAGAATTGCAAAAGAGAAAAGACTGCAACATCACCTTTCATCTTCTATTTTTTGCTGTCTAGAAGATGCAAGTTCAGGCACTAAAATGTTTCCAGGTAACATCACCCTCCTAGTTCTTTATAAAGGAACCACACACAGTTAAACAAAACCTAAATTTCATGAGGAGTTTATGACCTCACAGTTGAATGGAGTTATCTGTTCTAAAAGACTGCACATTACAACTTGTTTAAACCTACACAGAATATAAACAAAAAATTTCTGTTATCCAGTTAGGCCTATGGCAACACTTTCCAGTGTAATCAGAGCTTAGAGTCCACTGTCTCTACAATGATAGAGCCTGCAGACTTCCAAGAGGACCTTTGCAATTTAGGTTGGAAGGTTAACGTTATAAATGTTATCATGATGTTATAAGGTTAATGTTATAAATGTTATCATAATGTTATAAATGTTATCATGAAATTACTTGTTAATTCCACATTTACTAAAAGGTACATATCAGTGTAGTCATTATGATTTTGCATAAAATTAGGGTTTTGGGGGGCTTAGCTAGAAAGGCTCATGTTTCCCACTGCAGTTTGTAAGAAACTAATTACACCAAACTTAAATATAATTTGCCATGTATTCATCCTGTGAAAAGCTACCAGGGAGGCAGAGAACACGTGAGATGCGGCGTGAGTGGCAGGTCAAAGGCAAGCTTTGATGTGCACAGCACATCTGTCTGCTCAGCCAGCCTGTCACCAGGATCATCCTGTGTAATGAGACAGATTCGGGTCCCAGCTCATGGCGCTCCTTATCGCTGCTCAGGGATTAGGCTGTAATCTTCTCCTGTAATTGTGGAAATGACACCGGGCTCCCTGCTCCCTGCTCTGCAGAGCACACGGCTTTGGAGGAGCCATGCGGTACTTTCCTGTTTCTGCCAAGCCACAGAGGGGTTCCCCTATCACCCACCAAACCATTTATCCTTACTCTGGTTTGCAAGCAATCATTCCCATCAGGCCCACCACCACATTTGTAGCTTTCTAATTTTTTCTTTAGTACTGCTGCCTCCCACTTTCCTCTTTTATATTTGGACTAAGCCAAGCAGGGAGAGCCCTTAAATGACTGTATGGGAGATGAGTCTTGGTGGGCTGATAAACCCTAGAGCACAGCCAGATGACCCACGCAGTCAAAAAAAAGCCAAACACCAACAAGAAGCCTCACAAACAAAAGCAGAAGAAAGAAAAAGCACTGATGGATAAAGAGATCCCACAGAAGTCCAAAATGTTTCTCCAGAGACAGAGTGTGAATACACTGAGGGCTACCAGTGTGGCATGAGAAAGGAGGAGACAAAGTGTGGGATTGCCCATCAGCCATCAACATAGAAAGATATGGGAGCATTTCCATATACACACCCCACACTGATCAGGAAAGGAGAGTGGAAATGCCACTGAAGAGATCCAACTGAAAGTATCTGTTTTATCAGGAGGTTTAATGAAGAAAGAAACTTTCTTCTTAAAAGCTGCTTTTAAAGATAATTTCTTTGCTAATGGATCCTCCCAGCTTGTTTTAGTGAAGTTTCAACATATTTACGTTTAATCCCAGTTCTAATTCTAGCTTTACAATTTTAGTTTTACCTTAATTGGAACCCAGAAAATGGTTCAGCCTGGGACAAAACCACTATTAATTTTTATACCAAAAATCTCACACATTTCTCCCCAATAAATTATTAGAAGTTTTCCCAAATAAAAATTTCAACAAGAAGAAAGAAAATAAACCTAACAATTAAAATATTTTATCATTTTTTCTTCAAAGCTTCTTGACATAGTTAGCAGTTATAACTGACCATGACTGTGTCTCTGTCAAGTAAATTCATAAACTGGTAAAAGGTAATTGTAGTCACAACACAGTAGCTCATAGCACAGAAGAGACATATATATGTGCGTTAGGGAGACTTCAAATTGTTGGGCAGTCTGGAAGATTATGATAATCTAGTGTGACCTCCTGTGTGAGACAGACAAGAGCATTTCAATGGTAATATTGCAAGGAAGAAAAAATATTTTTCCCTGCACCATAAGTAACCACTATCAACCCAATTTCAGAATATTACTATCTTCAGATTTTAAAGACCCAGCTTCGCCCCCCTCCCCCCATCTAATCTATGGTAAACCACATAAATCTTTGAATTGAGGTCTCTGAACCTGACTAGTCCTCAACATTAAAATAACGTAATAATTTCCAGCAAGCTAAACCTAAATATCACAGTCACTTGCCTCAAAGGAGAAACTGCTTCTTTGCTGTTTGGAAATGATGACACAACAGATGGATCTGGGGGTTCTGGACAAAGTGCTTTATGTTTTCTTCAAAAGCAAAACAATGCCACTCCCACCTACTATTTTACTAAACAACATATTAAATACCGTGGAGATTGCTTTATTTTTCTACTGAAAATGGTAGATTAAAAAACATTGTTACTTTTTAAAACTACCAAATAATTTTTAAAAGTGTATCATTTACATGCTAAACGCTTTTTGGAAGAGGCCAATTTTCTCATCTCTCACTGCAAAGCAGAGATAGGAAAAGTTTATGTCACTCAGTCCTGGGAGCCATCAGTACATCATAGATTGAGCATTCATATAAAATTGCATTTGAAAGCCATCGCCATTTTTCCTTCACTGTTTATTTTTTACTGTGACTTCAAAGACACTGGGCAAGCGCATTATTTGTTATGAAACATTCAGATTGTTTCTTATTCTTTTTCCAATATATATACAAGCTTAGGAAATAGCAAAGGAAAACAGAAAATTAAGATTTTTATTTAAAATATTTTTAACTTACACTGTAACACAACTGACCCTACAGTTTACCCACAGGAAGTTAAAAAAAAATAAAAAAAATCAGAGATGGCAGCTTTTTTTCTCTAACATAGATGGAGGCATGCTCAAGACAGAGCACCAGATGTCCCCAGGCATTATATTTGAGAATTTGTATTGATGAGCAAAATGAAGTAGCTCCAACTCTGTATGACTGTTTTTGCATCACTTTGGCTTTTGCATTTTTCCAGCTTGTAGGCCTGGAGCTTCTTTTGCATACAGAACACACATGTCACCAGTTTAAGTGTTGGTCATCTTACAGTGACAGAATGGTCAAAGTGACACATCAAGAGCTAGAGAGTGGCCTTTGGCAAGTTAAAGAAGGCCACGTTGTTCTTCTGTCGTACATCATGTTACTTTAACATCTGTTTCAAGAAAACATCAAATGGAACAGCCTTATTCTACAAGTGAAGATACACATTTAGGGAGCAATACAGACATTCTTTGAAAACGCACAGAGGTATTTAGGTTCTCAAAATTTTGCTTAATTGTTATTCTTAAATGCTTTGTTGTAATTTCACATGACTGTGTACTTTGCCCAGTGAGTTTGCCATGATTTCCCAACGATACAAACGCTTATTTTACAGCAAGCTAATAGCTTGCCAGTGACCTGACCATCCCAGAAATTTCACATGGATAAGTTCT
>VXBQ01014973.1:765840-780325 GCA_013400175.1 Phainopepla nitens | reverse complement strand
GAAACAAAACAATCGTAATTGTCCCTCTGGCAAGAGAAGAGGCAGACTCATAACTGATGTTTGCAACGTGTTATTTCTTCCAGGAGTGTTTAGAGAAGTTTTTACAGACCAAATCTGGTGTTGAGAATCATGAATTCCTTTTAGTCCACCATCTGCAGCGTGCCAACTACATCCCAGCACTCCAGCTGAATCAGTCCATGAAGGCCAGTCTGACGGTAAGGGTAGACATCCTGTTGCGTTTGAAAGTTTCTGTCGGTGGGACTGATCACTTTTGATAGTCCTCAAGAAAAATCCTGCTTGGTCTTCTCTACCATTCTTTGAAAGACTAGGAATACCTTCCTACATGTCAAGTTACAGCTTAACTTAAACGCTGGCTGAAGTAATTTTACTACTGCAAACTGCCATGTAAAGTTATAAATTAAATGTTGCAGACCATTATTGACTCCATTGGAAGTTTCTTTGCATCTGAGGAAAAAATAGGTATCCTTTGTACCATCCCATCTTTTCATTCAGATCCTCAGATCCCTCTGTCATATATGGTTTAGCTGTGGAACTTGTGTCACTTCTTTCTGTGCAATAAAGACTATGTTTTACGTCATGTCTTGTTATCTTGCTTTTAACTGAGAGCAGTCTGGATGCTTGACAGGTAAAATATGTGTAGTGGGGCTTAGTTGTGGTTTTGGGTTTTTTCTTTTCTCAAATTATAGTGCAAGCTCTCAGATTCCAGTAGTTTCATGCCATCAATTTTATGACATAAATTCTAACCTATGCTGCTCAAAATATCCAGATAAGATTTTGTGGTAATTTCTCTTAGGGATCTCTGATGCATCTGTTGTTTTTTTGAAAGTGTATTTTTCCAGTAAATCAAACTTAAAAGGTAGTCTTGGAAGGTTTAAGTCCTGTATATGAAAACTGTGTTCCAGACGGAAGATGTGTGTAGGTAGATTTTCTTAACTCGTTTTAATTTTCCCATCATTTTGTCCAACATAATTTGCAGTTGCCCTGTGTGCTCAGTAACCTCAGACACCTGTATTTCATAACAACCAGGCGAAAGCCTGCTCTTCCATAAGCCATTTGAAAATTGCAGGTATTAAGAAGTATGCGAAGAATAAGGCTCTGCCAGAGTCCTTTTAACTAGGAGTTTTATGTTCTACTTTTATTTGCACTTATCCAAAACTACCAGGTGAAATTGGTGTGTGCTCCTGGGTGGAACTTGCTGTGGCTCTGTGCAGTGGAGTTGTTCTCCTTTGTCCATACAGCAAACTTAGGCCCTAGTTAGAAAGAGCAGATCGTTCTGTGCAATGAACTTGTGGTAAATTGTTAACTTCTTGCTTTACACGTTTCCTTTGTCAGAGTGATCGTGATCCTCGCTTGAGAGAGAGAGCAGTTGCCAGAAATTCTCTGTTAGACCAATATGGCAAGATCCTTCCCACAGTTCAGAGGAAGCTGGCAGTCGAGAGAGCCAAGCCGTACCGTCTGCCTTCATCGGTCTTAAGAGAAGGTGATTTTAGAGACGGGAAATACGATGTGCAGCAGGCCGTCACTTTGGTTCCACATGGCTGATACTTTTCCCTGTTGCTTTACAGTCCCAAGGCCAAAGCCTTTATCAACAGCAACAAGGCAGGCTAATGCAGGAAATGTGCATACAAGAGCAACGTTCATCAGTAAAGTACTGTCCAGATTTAAAGAAGCATGGCTAGGACACAGGAAAACCAATTTCTCAGAATATAATAAGTAAGCAGCCTTTTCACAAAGTTTAGCCTTGTTCTATGTGTTTGAGAGAGAAAAAGGAGGAGAGGAATCTGTTTGAATTATGTTAGTGTCCTGGTGGGAAGGTACATGTGAATACAGCTTGGTTTTGCTTTTTTGCACATAAAATATATAACATTTGAGACACGATTCATAAGTAATATTTGGAGAAACAGTTTTCTGCTATGATAATCTTTTCTATACAAATACATGTATTTACATTATTGGAAAGGAGCTTACAGAGTTTAAGACAGCTGAAACTAAAGCTTTGACTACCATCAAGCTATTGGTCTAGTGATTTTGACAGGCAAACAAAAAGAAGTGCCAAGTGCCTGTCACTTCCATGTGGGCCTACTATATAATCCCAGCAGTGAGGGTTCACTTGTATTTCTTGTTCACTGAATGTCTTTTGTCCTGTATCATCTGAGATGATCACAGCATGTTTTTTTTTCATTTACTTATTCATGTTCCTAGCTTAAAACATGTATTTTAACAGGTTGCTGGATTTGGTGGTTCGTCCTGTTCCTTCCTGCTCTGTGGCCCAGGATGAGAGCCAGCAGTCCCCATGCAGGGCTTCCACTTCTTCTGTGGCACCCAGCCCCCTGAGATCACATACACATCGCTCCAGCTCCCAAAAGAATATGCCAAGAGCATCAGAGATGAATGTACTGGAAACTCCTCTTGTGGTCAAGGTTTGTATTTTAAGAAGGCAGTAGCAACCAACCAAACTAAAAGCTTGTGAGCTTTGTTTAAAACGAAACCCCTGGATTCAAACTGTGAGATATTTTTAGCATGCGTGTAGTTATTGTCTACACAGTCCTTTTTGAAGCAGTAAAATGGGAACAGAGGGAAAGTTTAGTTTTCAGTCAATTGTAGTGGTCACCTTATCCCACAGCTTTAGAAACACACCTGTTTTTATCACATGGAACAAAGTAAGTTGAACCTGGACTTTTCAATCCATACTTAGCTGCCTAAAGATGCAATTTGTGGCTTAACCACAGTCATGTCAGTGTGCAAGTGCTGAGAAGCTTTGTGAAGTTTGATGTGCATTTCTATAACCAGGAACTGCATGCTTCAGACTCTTAAAGCAGTCACATGATTGACAGCTAAGCAATGTTAGTGATGTCAGTCTCTGTCAGATTCAGTAATGACTCTCTGCAGCAGCTTTGCTTATCAGCTGTGTGTTAAACTGCAGTTCCAGTCACTGCCATCAAACTGTTAGCATGCAAGGCAGTAACACCTGACATGGCCTCAGTTCTGATCTTTTTGCCTTTGCCTACCTGAATGAAATCATTGCCACCTCCCTAAATTATAACCTTTTTCTTGTTATGAAATATCATCTATACTATTGAACTAGCTCCATCCTTCTCTTTTCTAACTCTTTCAATAATGTAAGACATTTCTGACCCAGGAAGACCTGAGCACTGCAACATGAAGATAGGTAGGTATTTTTATAGCACTATCCCTTCCTCTTGTGCGCAGACTGATTAATTAGTGCAGAAATAAGCTGCAGCTGTTGCTCTGTTGACTGGCACCTGGAACACAGTAACTGAAAATGCTGCCATGTGGAGTAATGGTTACGTGCCTTTTAGAAGAGCAGTGCAGAAATTGCAAAAATAACTGGGATAGGAGAGAACACTGTAGACAGCAAGATGCTTTATTCTTGTTTCTTCAGGAAATTTGAAAAATAACCTTTCTATTGTCATGACTGAAGCTTTAAGCCTTGGGGACCCAAGTGTATTTTACCCTGTCAGAGGCAGAGTGGATCACTGGCTGTGCAGCAGTGCAGAGGGCACTGCAGTGTGATGGTCACCGCTGGCTGTGTACACACCTTGTGTTGAAAAACTGCTCCTGGTTGGGGGCAGTGGCAAATGGTCAGTTCTGAACAGAAATATCAGAAACAGAGCATGTGAATTGCACACAGGGACTGCTCTGATCTCTGTGCCTCAAATACATCAACTCTCAGCTGTAAGGTAGTACAGAGTGTACGTATGTTTCACATTGAGGGGTGATCTTAAGGGAAAAGCAGCTTTTCAATGTCTTCACTTTCATCTAGCTCAGTGTGAAATTAGTCTGTTTGCTACTGAATAAAGCATCAACAGAAATTTCTTAACTTTAGGTTATTGAAGACAGTGCAGTGACAGCATAAACTTAAGAAGCAGCACCTAAAACACCACCATATAGTGAACTATATCCATAGAGCAATCTTCAATACAGATATGATACTATAAAGCATCAATTTGTATGTGATTTGCCTCAGAATAATAAAGGTGAATGTGATGCAACTGAGGGAGATGAGACTTTTATGTATCTCAGAGTAATTTTCATAGTTTTTACAAGTTCTACTGATAAAACAAAAAAAAGCCTCGGCACAGAAACGATTTAATGTATTCACACTCCTGAAAATCATTCATGAGGGCTACCTTTCAAATGTTCTGTGACCCAAGGCTTCCACTGCCCACAACTACAAAGCCAGAAATCAGACAGCAAGACAAGACACATTCATAATTCTTATGCTAACAGCAAAAAGCAGGCTCATCAACCACAGTATCATCAAGTAGTGTGAAATGGGCCAGTGCACCCTGAATCTGGATCACATCAGGTCAGCTTCCAAAAACAATCAAGAGAACAAGCCTCCGTCTTTACAGAAGCAAAAGCAAAATACAGTTCATGACTACTTATCTAACTACCAAACTATACATAGATCTCCACTACAAACAATTATTAAGTAAAGGAGAGATTAATTGAAGATGTTAATAAAGACATATACCAAACACACATGAGGAATAACTAGTAGCTTCATCTGCTAAGGCACTTGTGTTTCCAGGCTGCTTGCTTTATATAGCTGCAGAATGGGCTGAAGCAAAGCAGCTATGGTTACTTGTGAAGCAGATGCTATAGTGGGTCCATGAAGCAGGAGCCTGAACTTAGATGAAAGAGATTAAAATTCCAGAATTAGTACCCCAGAAGTTACCAATTTAATGTGTCTGTGAATTAACACAATACCCACCCTTTAGGGGTTTGCTTACTATAGCAAATACTATTATAGCTTTTAACTCGAATTTTCTTCTGTTTCTGATGCAAACAATAGCATAGTGAAACGGTTTTATGATTGGGCTTTTCCAGCCAAATAGGTTTTATTAGAGTTAGGCTCAGGAAAGGTGTTAGTTCATACAGTTATGTTTGGACTTCAGACTTCAGGCTTGCTAATAACAGAGAACTCAACACCACGCTTGTTCAGGCGATCAATCAATTTTGTTTTGGAGAAGGCAGCTCCTGGAGAATATACACCACCCCTGTTAGTGAAAATCAAAAAGGACAAACATTAGTGGCACAGTGATTGAGGGACACCTTTTTGTGAAGCTAGAGATGTGCTTCCCTGACTAAGAAAGAAAAAGCCACTTTGTCCAAGAAGAGTGTGGGTGAGGAATCTGGCAGGGTGCTTAAATCATAGGTTCATTTCTGCATCCAGCAAGCTCCATAGACACCACTCAGTTAGCTGATCATAAAGACATTGATGCAAAGGCCTAACTAAAAGCCTATGACTACATCCTTTCAACTGATCGTCCGGTAAAGAGCAAGTGCCTTTAAATCAGCTTGTGGTGAAGCATCTCCCTTGCACAGCCAGTTGGGTGAAGTAACACAAATCCACATGGCTGATTATGTGTATTTTCAAAGAGAAACATTTGCACACAGCAGCTTTAAGGGAGAGCAAGCTGCTCAGCATGGGAAGGCACTTACCGTTTAGGCAGAGCAGCTGTATCTTCCAAAAGAGATAGGCCTGCTTGAACCATTACAATTGGTGTAGCAATATACCCAGGCTCTGACAAAAAACCAAAACCCCCCAATGAGACACAGTGTATTGAAATGTGGAATGTAATCTTGCTCTTCCCTACAGCATTCTGAAGAATAATGTCTTTGGCAATGAAACAGCCTTTCCCATTTAAGAACACCTTTTTTTACCTAGTAATCAGACCAAGTAGCTGGTGAATCCAGAAAAATACTGCTTCACATAATGGCCTCTAACCACACAACTGTGAGTGACCACATCATGCTGACAGAGGGCTCTCTGATATAGCAAGAGCTTTCCCCATCCTCTGCTTAAATTCTGAATTTTACCATGAAACACTTGTATTCTCCCCCATCTCTAGTTATTTAAAGAAGCTATGCTACAGTAACTCCTTCCTGAATATACAATCTTGCTCTCTCCAAACTTCAGGTGTTTCTCACCTCAAGGAATGACCTGAACAAAAGTATGTGATAGCTAGAATTAAACCACACCAGACCTGTTTAAGTTCACTCTCAGGGAACTAGAAATAAAAAAAAAGGTACTAAGTCCAGGCTTTAACAGCTAAAAACTATCCTTAAAGCCCTCTTCCTTCAATACGTCTGCTCTGCAAAAAAGAAAATTAGACCAGGGAAGGTCAGAGGAAAGAGAATGACAAGAATGCAAGTGAACAGGCCATTTCAAAAAACCACATCACAATGAATTCTAATATCCAAGTTAATGTACTGTAAGGGCTGCTGGGCTTTGTTCATGTTGCAAGTGATTCTCAAGGGTGAAGGGGACAGCAGTACAATCATAAATGTATTTTAGAGCAGGCAATGCTAGGCAGTAACAGTCAGCTGCTACTAATACATACCTGGTCCTTTCACTTCAGTGCAGATCTTCACATTTGGTTTGCCCTTCTGGGGATCTTGTCCCTCACTGTAACCCTCACCAAAAAAAGTCATTGTAAAAGAGGTTCCATCCATCTGTAGTGGACAAGACAAGCATGGTCAGCAAAAGAGAAACTGATTACTACCAGAAAAGCACAAGTGGTAAATATAAGTATCCAAATTCTATATATGGAATCCCGCCAAATACTACAATCCATTTAAACACGAGAGGAGTTATTTTAAATGACTACTTCAAAGGTATAATCTAAATTTTTAGTTGCTTCCACTTTGCTGGCACTGTCCTTGTACTGAAGTCTGTTTATTCCCTCAGTACTTTCAGTCCTGGGGTTTTGCGAATCAGCCTCCCTTGGTCATCAGCTTTGATAAGAGTGCTCTGAACCATCCGTGGGAATACATCAGGCCCAGCAACATTATCCATTTATTCCTCATAGGAGTTACACATACTCTGATGTCTAAAAGCAGAAGATTATTTAAATATCCAGTAACTATCTGAACAGGCACACACAAGATGCACTTGGGCCCAGAGGGGAAGCCATATGTGGAATGGCTGAGGTCACTTGTTCTGTTCAGCCTGGAGGAGACTGAGGGGAGACCCCACTGCAGTTACAGCTTCCTCATGAGGGGAAGAGGAGGGGCAGGCACTGATCTCTGCTCTGGGGTGATCAGTGACAGAACCCGAGGCAATGGCCTGGAGTTGTGTCAGGGGAGGTTTAGGGTGGATATTAGGAAAAGGTTCTTCACACAGAGGGTGGCTGGGCACTGGAACAGGCTCCCCAGGGCAGTGGCCACAGCACCAGCCTGACAGAGTTCAAGAAGAGCTCTGAGGACATGGTGTGACTCTTGGGGTGTCCTGTGCAGGGCCAGGAGTTGGACTCGATGAACCCTTGTGGGTCCCTTCTAACTCAGAATATTCTGCGATTCATTTAGAAATTATTTCTTTGAGGCTAAGCAGTTGACTCTAAATTATTATTCCACCATTACCACAACAAATGTATTCTATAACTGTGGTAGAAAACAGTCAGTTACCTGCTTCTGGGTTGGTCCTTCCTTTGTGAAGTATCCAGCAGAGAAAAATTCTGGGTACTGTATGATTAGAGGAGAGGAAAAAAAAAAAAGAAGACAAAAAAAAACCAACAGTAAATTAGAGGGGGAAAAAAGATATTGCCAAACACTAAATTATTTTGTGTTTTGAAAACTTACTTTTGTCAGAAGTTTTCTTCCAAAGTTAAACTTCACCAGAAGAAGAAATAACATGCCCATGAGCATCAGCTTGATAACAGAGCCAAGACCACCTAAAGTCACGTAACTGCCATACTGGACCTGAAGCAAGAATGCATTTTCAGTGACAGCATTTACATTATTTTTTTCTATCAATTGATTTTTACAAATCAATCTACCCCCAAGTAAGATGCAGTTGTTTCATACAACATATACCAGTTACAATAGGGCCTTAAACAATTGTCTTAGTACTAAGGAACAGTTTGAAGAATGCTTCACTTTATCATTCATTCTGGGAAGACAATGTAACTACAGAGTGAAGAGGGAGCAGACACGGTAAACAAGAACAGAAAACTTTACAGAAAGATGTGTTTTGGTATCCAATTTCAGCCTTCTTTCCTAGATCTTCCTTTTCTCCTCTTTGTGCTTTTCTTTAAGAGAAACTGAAATAGCAATGGCCTTTCTCATTTGTAGCTTCCAAGTGTATTTTTAAATCACCATCTCACTCTCATCACTTAAAGCGCCTGTGATTCTGCACAGTTATACAGATTGCTGGTGTTCATCTCCTCTCAGGAAATCAGAGAGAACAAAAACTAATCATCATTTCCACCACTGTAACTTCACATTTGCCTTTACTCTGCACGCTGGAGACCCAAGCATCAAAGAAATCTTAAGATATAAATGAGCAGCATATGAATTCATTATCAGAGTATTTACTACACTATACTGAGCTGGCTATAGCTACCATAGACTACAATTATGATGCCTTTAGAAGCTCTGCTGATACAACAAGAAAAGGCTCTGCACAAAACCAGAATTTAATATATTCATAATGAAGGCTACCTTTTAAATATTTCTGGGACTCGAGGTTTCCATTCCCTACAAATATATACCCAGAAATCAGACAGCAGGAGAACCCAACAAGACACTCTCATAGCTATCATGTTAACAGCCAAAGGCAGGCTCATCAGCCACAGTCTCACTAGCATGAAACAGGCCAGGGCACCCAGAAGACAGAGTGTACCAATAGCAGTAACTTACAGGTGTTTGCTGCAACTCTGTGTGGAAATAACGCTGAGTCCTTTTCACAACAGAACCATCAGATCCCATGAATGTAATGCAATACTCCTTGAATTCTGGACTGTAAAACAAAAATCCTCTGCAAATGAAAAAAAAAATTAAGTCAGGAAAAAAAAGTTCCAGTCTTCACACAAACTGAAAAAAACTGACCATAATGGGCTTACCATTACCAGTTTTCTCTCAAGAATCTTTGTGACGTGATCTCTTTTCACTGAAAGCAAGCAATTCCAAATACATCTCTGGCTCACTCAAAATTCACTACATATATATTACTATATATAATTCACTATATATGCACTATATCAAGGATGAATCTGATAAACAATATAGCAGTATTTTCATTTTTTCCCTCCATTCTTCTAATCACTTCTGAAATCAAAAGTTTCCCATGCCACTAGAAGTCCTTTAGAACTCCTTAACTTTGAGACCCAGTAAATACTGGGACATGTTCTCTTTTCAGTAAGATAGGAACAAATCAGTAAAACTGAACTTATCTTCAATTCTACTAGATGAGCTGAAGTCCTGAATGCATCTTTTTAGTATTTAATACTGTAGCAATCTGTATCATAAATACTGGAACTGTTAGGAGACCACATATTCCTTATCTTATGCTCATACCTTTTTTTAAGCTTTGCACCAACTACTGGAACAGGGGCATATCCTATCTGCTTCCGAAGCTTCTTCAGGTTGGCTTCATCTGCAAGGCCATAGACTGCTGACTTCCAGGTCCCATCGTGTACAGCAACACCCTTGTGACATACCATGAAACAGTAATTAGTTCAGTATTTAAAGGTTTCATGGATTATTTTCATAATGATATTAGAATCACTACATGTATTACAATTATTATATAAAAATGCTATGATGACAGTATATTGAAATGGTGTGGGTTGACCTTGGCTGGATGCCAGGTGCTCACCAAGACACTCTCTAGCTCTCCTCCCAGCTAAGACAGGGAGAGGAGAAAGTAAGATGGAAAAATCCCTTGTGTGTCAAGATAAAGGCAACTTAATAAACCAAAATCTGCACATGGAAGCAAAGGTATATTAGTAACAAATGCCTCCCCACCCCTCTCCTCCTCTCTCTTAGCCTTTATTGCTGAGCAGAACTCACACAGTATGAAATACCCCTTTGGTCAGTTTGGGGCAGCTGTCCTGGCTATGTCCCCTCCCAGGATCTTGCCCACCCCAGCCTCTGAGGTGAGGGGGGAACACTGCAGAGAGCTTCAGTGCTCTGCCAGCACTGCTCAGCAGCAGCCAGGATACTGCTGTGCTACTGACACCTCTGTAGCTGCCACACAAAGCACAGCACTGTGAGGGCTGCTGAGAAAATGAACTCCAGATCAGCCAGAGCTGAGGCAGTCTCCACCCCCCATTCCACACGATCTGCAACACACTCAGGACCCACAGAATTTAATACATAGCTTATAGTTCTGTAGCTCTTCTAACCATCTCAGTATAGTTAATTCTCATTACTGAAATCCCTTTTTACCAACACTTTGAACTTATGCTGTATATTAAAAAATATATGTCTTCATACCCAACATGTAGATTTCTATATTCCCATTAACTACTATCTCCTGTTCCTTAACAGACAGATACTACTCTCCATGGCCTTTCTCTACTCCTTCAGATGTTCTTAAGAACAAAAATGGTTTGTAAGTCAAGATGGGTGCTCATGCTAGAAGCAGTAAGGTTTGGTTTCTGGGCATCAAGACTGGCTTGGATCACAGTTGCATTGTTTTAACAACATTAGAATTATTACATTTATTACACAGTATTACAATTACTACCTACCAATATTATCATTAAATGCATTGAAGTACATTGAAACAACTCTCCCTCCACCAACAAACAAAAAACCCAAACAACATTACACTAGGATCACTGGCAATACACTGTGGACCTGTTACAGTTTCACTTGTGTAAGAATCCTTCCCACATCTCTGCAAAAGCAAGATCATTCTTGGAAGAGTTTACCATAGCAAAGTGTAGGTAAGCACTTTACCACAGGTAAAGTGTAAGTAGCTCAGCAAACAGCCCTTAAAAAAGGGTGTTTGCATAGGATACTTTTAGCAGCTCCTAAAGAATAAAGTTCTTAGACTTATCATCAGACCTGCCAGCTTGCTCCTTGGTCTGACTTAATGTAGCAACAGTTATTCTGATGGGCTATGGTGATGTTATCACAAATACTCCTGAGTTTCACGAAGGTAGAAACCAACTAACCTCAGGCCCAGATTTCACTGACAGGAAACTCTCAACAGCAGTTAAGGTACCTGTAAGGGAGGGGAAAACATTACTTGGCACATGCAGTCATTAGTCTGCAAAGCCAGAGAATGCTCTGGTAGACTCAAAACAGCAGGCCACTGACATCAGTTAAAAATCAGAGTTACATCTTCAGCTCAAAGCAAAATAATGTAACATCAAGACGCACAGCTATTCGAATTAGCAAGTATTACATTTCTTGTGTAAATTACTTCAATATAGGTCACTAGTATAACCTCTATTCATTAGAGTTTTTTATTTCTCTTATCTAGTTAATGAGAAAATGTAAAAAATTCATTGGGAAAAAAAAAGGAAAGTAATATTGAGAACCATGTTTAGTTTTCCTACAAGATTCAAAATAAAGGATGATGTAGGCTGTGAAAGCAAACATGAACTTAAAAATTTTGGTACATCCAAACTACAAAAACAAAACACCAAAACAAAACAAACCACAACCCCCCAAAAAAACCCAAAACACACAAAATATCCCACAATATTTCATTTTAGCATTGCTTAAAATAGTGTTTTGCGAAGAATACTTAGTTAGATGAACAGCAGAACAACACAACGCCTCCAAATTCTGATTTGTTTTGCTTTGCTTAGTTCCTTCTGAGATTGAAAAACTGTAATTCTATGGATAAATTTCAAGACAGCAAACAACTGGATAGACAGGGGTAAAGGCATAAAGTCAAACCAGGAAGAGATAAAAGAAATCTTTATTCAAAACAGGTACCAAACATCAAATTACTGCCTCATGAACATCCAGATACTTATTTCCATGCCTTGTTTCTCCTCCAGTCAGATCTGAATTGAGGTTTCTTCAACTGAATGCCGACTCCAATGTAAACCAATCCCATTTAGCAGCCTTTTTAATAGCCCATAAAAGCAAAATATTTGCATACTCTTATGGGCCCTCCCAAGAGAAAATCAGACTTGATGAACAGAGTATCCTCATCTGGGATCAGGATCAAGTACTATTTACATAACATTAAATAATCCCCTCATATATTTTTTTAAATATACTTCTCTTTCAGTTACCCTCTAGCTGCTGTTAAAGTAAAAGGCACTGTATGGCACTGTCCTGCTACTCACACTCACACAACAGCTTCTCAGAGCTTGCAGCTGAAAAAGGAAACTTGGAAACCTGATTACCCCCCAGTCTGTGGACCCCTTCCCACAAGAAGGGGAAGAAGGGGGGGTGTCTCTTCCCTACAAGATTCTCACTGCACAAGAGACAGTGTGCTGAGGCTGCCTAGGGACATCCACACACTGGCTGAGCAGCCTGCTGCTCACAGCTGAGCGTTCTGTCCTCTCAGATTCACAGAACATTCCGAGTTGGAGGGGACCCAGGTGCATCATCGAGTCCAACCCTTAGGTGAATGGCCCGCATGGGGATGGAAGCCACAAGCTCAGTGTTATCAGCACCATGCTATGAACAACTGAGCTCATCACAGGGCCCTCTCGGTGAGAAACACGACCATGAATCCCTCCCCCACCCAATGAGCCATCCAGTGGGAACATGACTTTAAATTTCTCTCTACCACATTTGGTTGCAACTGGTCACCTGGTAAAGGCAAGCACAAAGAGACACTGGAAGAGTTTCCACAGGACCACTGCTGCTTTAGGAAACCGGATGAGATCATAATCTGCATTCCTTTTTCACCATAAAAATACACTTATTCTAGTCACCTTGCAACTTGTCTCTGGTGTACACTACTCCCATATCCGCCGGTATGGAGTCGAAGCCACAGCTTCCAACGACATATACTCCCTTTTCTGCAGCTTTTTCATTGTATTTCAGGTACATTCCTTCCAGAAACTGAAACACAGCCAGAACAAATGTTTCAAGCTGAAATTCATTCTTGGCCATACCCAATACTAGCCATCAGCACTTCACCATCACATCATAGCACCCTCCATGCTTCAAACCAGTTAGAAGTATCTTTGACAAATATAAATGATTCCTGGTCTGTACTATCAAAGTTTCACAGCAATGAAAAGTACAAAATTCCTATGTAGAATCATAACATAGGCTTGAAACAGAATTCAGCAATTTGGGACTTCCACAGAGAACCAAAGAGGCTCCTGTCTTAAAAGCAAGAAAACAATACAACTAAATATAGTGTACTCTAAAATAATTACTGTCTCTTAAAACTGTAGATCAGGAGGCAGAATTTGTCTTCATGTTCAGAAACACTGGCAGAAGGATGAAACATACTAAACACTCTTTTTGCAGAGGCTTGATATAAGCTAATGGTTTTTTACTATCACATACCTGGGGTTCGCCACTAATGTCAATGCAGTTTGCACCATTTTCAACACAAGCTTCTACCACAGGTTCTCCAAAGAATCTATACTATAGAAGGAAAAAGCACCAGATGTAAAAAAAGAAAACCCACACAACCACAACTCACCCAGTGTGCTTTACCTAAAGTACATCTCTGCAATAAAGGTGAACCTGGTGGCTACTGATTTTTCTAAGTGGGGCAAAAATGCAACAGCACTTCTATTTCTTGGGAGTGTGGGGAGAACAACCTTC
The DNA here is from genome assembly GCA_013400175.1 of Phainopepla nitens. Taxonomy (NCBI): domain Eukaryota; kingdom Metazoa; phylum Chordata; class Aves; order Passeriformes; family Bombycillidae; genus Phainopepla; species Phainopepla nitens. The sequence goes on along the minus strand of VXBQ01014973.1, from coordinate 766,795 downwards.
ACTGCTGATAACAGCGCTTGCTTCAGACTTCTGCACCCAATTTGTCTCATAAAATCAGATCACCAAGACCAACTGAATAGTGCCACTAATTTCATGTTACACTTTCTGCACTCTTATTATCAGCATATTCTCTATTTAAACACTCTGAATTTCAAAGACATGGTCATGACCCAACTTCCACCTTGCACACTTTGATGCTCTCTGAATGCACTGCAAATACTGCAAGTTTTTAAAGGGCCAAAAGCTTCTGGCAGCAAGCCTGTGGGCCCCTTTCCCAGCTCTATATGTTTAATCCTAGCACCACTGACATTTCGGCCCAACCCAAAACGTCGGGCTAAACTTTACCATCAGTATTTTAGGCTGCCTGTGAAAGACTGAAAATCAACCCCGTGGTATTTCAGCGCGGAGACCTGTCCGTGAACTGCACCACCTGCGATGGCGGTGGGAAACCCTTCGGCCACTGCAGTGCACAGCCGCACTTGGAACTATTTCCTCGAGCTGCATGAGCTGCATGAGCTGTCCCTGCGCTGTCCCTGCAGCTCTCCGTGCCCGCTCAGGCGCAGGCAGCCCGGCCGCCCGCAGCCGAGGCGCGGCCCCGGAGGAGGAGGAGGAGGAGGAGGCCGCGGGGGCACCGCCCCGCCCGCATCCCCGCACTCACCGGNCCCACGCAGTTGAGCCCCAGCCGGGTCTGCCTCGCCATGGTGGCCAGCGAGCCCGCGTCGCCCACATCGCAGAGCAGCACGCCGACCTCCTCCCCGGGCGCCGCCTTCCCTGCGCACCGGAGACCGCCGTCACCGACCCCGCTCCGCCCGGGACGAGCCCCCTCCTACCCGGCGCGGCGCCGGGGCTCGCCCCGCTTCGCTCCTCAGCCCTTCCCCGCACACCCGAGCCGCCGAGCCTCCCCGGGCAGCGCCGCTGCGCCCCCCGCCCCCGCCGCGGCCCGTACCCAGCCGCT
>VXBQ01014973.1:692632-765672 GCA_013400175.1 Phainopepla nitens | reverse complement strand
AGGGCTCCGGCCTCTCGGGCGTTTAACGGGCCGCCAGTGTCCGGAACTATGCCAGGCCACCGCCGAGGGGGCTGGAGCCCAGCGGCGTAAGCGACCTTTATACCGAGAGGCCAACCATAGAATTATAGAGTGGTTTGGGTTGGAAGGGACTTAAAGATCATCTCGTTTCAACTCCCCTGCCATGGGCAAGGACACTTTTTACTCGACTGAGTTGCTCCAAGCTTCATCCAGCCTGGCCTTGAACCTCTTCAGGGATGTGGCATCCACAACCCCTCTGAGCAACCTGTTCCAGAGCCTCACTTCTCTTACAGTAAAGGGTTTTCCCCTAATATCTAATCTAAACCTACTCTCTTTCCATTTGCAGCCATTCCCTCTTTTCCTGTCACTACGTTCCCCAGACTGCAATTAGGTCATGCTGAAGTCTTCACTTTTCCAGGCTGAACAATCCCAATCCTCTCAGCCTTTCCTCATAGGGGAGGTGCTCCATCCCTCTGATCAACTTGTTGGCCCTCCTCTGGGTCACCATTGTTTGGTCCCAGAGCAGACATCCTCTCTCATGATGAGCATGGCTCTTTGTTATGAGCTGCTGCTGTAGGCATTTCAGCGCAGGTAATACAGATGGTTGGAAGACTGTTACTAATAAAAAAAAAGAAATTTAATGACCTAGAAGTAAAACGAAGCACCGTGCCCCCACAATTGCAGGAAATATTTAGGTTTTTCTCAACGAGAGAAGCAGAACGATACAAAATGTGAAGTTACTGTTGCAGCAGGGAGAACCAGTGGCCAGCAGACACACTTCAGTATGGAGCATCCGTGACTGCATGGAGTGGTGAGGCCACATTTTCTGTGTTTTCCATGGCCAGGCTGCTCACCTGAATTCCAGAGTCTTGCAGCAAGTCATGCGAAGGGACGCAGCCTCGTCAATCCTGCTCATTGGCCCTTTTTCCCAGGGAGCACCTACCATATCTAAATTGTTCCCAACAGAAGCCTGTCTAACCTGTTTAAAAACCTCCAGTGAGAGACGCTTTCATACCGTTCCTCAGGCAGTCTCCTCCTGCATTTGTTATAAATGTGGCTGGAGACAAGAAGCTAGATCTTCAGATCTTGGAGTTTTAGCCCTGTACTATTTCTCCTGTTTCTTGAGGACATTGGTGAAAGATTTAATCCCTGAAGAGTGTATAAAAAGATGCTGCAGAGCTGGAAGCTGCCATGCATCTCCTTAGTCTTTATTTAAAAGACTCCTTTGATTTTTTTACTTACTTAGGCCACTTTGAACATACATTTCTCCTTTTCTCTACTATCTTCAGCTGGTTTGCATTTTTTTGGTAGCATTAGGTCCACTAGTAGACCACACATTCCCCCTGTCAGTGCTAAATCGATTGAGAAGGTTGTGTGATATGCTGGAATTTGCATCTGTTTCCACATGACTCAAACATTCGCCTTCTTTTTTTCTTTTGCAAGTTTCACATTGTTGCCGCACCTGCGGGTCATGATCTGTTCCACCTAACAGGGTTTTTCAAGTTACTGCTGCCTAGCCAGTCTTTTCCCATCTCAGATTTGTAGTGAAGAGTAAAGACCTTTCTGAATATATGCTAAACATCTCATCTCCAAGGCAGCAGATCCTCTCCTCCAAGCATCAGTATCAGCTCCTTTAGCGATGCTGAAGCAGTTGTTTGTAGGCCTACACCGTCAGCTGTGTCAGTGAAACAACTCAGTCTAACAAAAAACAAAGAGTGGGGGAGGGAAGGACAAAGACTTTTTTGTTCTCCTTTTTAATTCAGATAATTTTGTTGATGTGATTTAGAAAGCAACCCTGCAAAACCAGTTTCTTGTGTATGAGGTCACTGAACATCTCTTAGTCAAGCTGTCTTTACTACCTTCTTCTCCTTCCTACACACCAGGATAATTTCCATCTGTGCTCACAATACTGTGGAACTCCTCTGAGCTACTTTGATCTTATGCTCAATTTTTCTCTTCTGCCACCAGCTCGCAGAGCAAAGTCTTCTTTGAGGCCACTGGTTTTGGTCTTCCATTCTCTTTTCTCTCTTGCAAAAGTTTTGAAAAAAACATTGCAACAGTAAATTTTAGATATTTTCCCCCTAATTTGAAGTTAACAAAAATAGGATTTTTTCAAAGTTTTAAAATTATTCAGTGACAGGAGGCTGTAATAAGTCTGCAGATTTGCAGAGGGATCCTAACATAGCTTGCAGGGCTGGCTGGTATCCTCAGGCTGCTTTCTTCATCCCTTTGCTTCAGATGTTTCTCTCTCTTGCCCACTCTCCCTCTCCACATTATCTCCCAAAAAGAAGGCAATTTGTATACCTGTGATTCTGACTCAACCATTTGTTAAGAATCGGGGCTCCACAAGCCTCCTTGGACCACAGGTGTTTGATAAGAGCTGCATCGTGTAGTTAGGCAGAGGCTTGGCAAGCACAGGCTTGCATGCAGTGCTGAGTGCTCTGTCTCCTCCTGATGAGTGAAACATTGCACCAAAGTGGGCAGACCTACCCTGTTTATCAATCCACAGCTCTCAGGATTTCACGGCTCTTTCAATGTCAGCTGTGCTTCTTTAAAACACACTGCTGGAGCAAGATAACTCATGTACATTGCAGCTTACACAAGAAAGAAATCAGTGTTTAAGAATTGCAGAAGGACAAGAAACAAGCAGAGCACTATCAAAACATGTGGCAAACTTAAGTGGTTTTTTTTCCCTTTTCATTTGCATAAAATATCACTATGGTAGCTCAAAGTCATTTTTTCTTGGGAGAGCTCTGTTTGGCAAGTTGAAGAATTCTGTATGCAGTTTCACTCCAGCTCTCTGAATAAAAAGAGAACAAAATTCAAAGTCTCTAAGCCAGTTTCCATTCCTGTCTTTGAACTAACAAGTAGGCGGGTAGGTTTCAAAATACCAAACATCAAGGTGATGTCAAAGCTCTGATTTTAAAGGGGAGACTTACAGCAGGCTTGACTAAAGGCAAAGGTTAACCTGTTTCCTGAGTTAGTATCACTAATTCAGGATTGCAAAAAATATTCTGTGGGAAAGCTGTGGGATGATTTTACAGTTTTTTCTTGTCCAACAGGAGGACAAGAAATGTCAGATCTGCTGCCAAGTGCAGTTCTGCAAAGGAGGTTCCGACCTGAATCAGCTTCAGAAACTCACCAAATAAAAATACATTGCTGTTTCTTTTAAAATTTTGTTTCTCAAATTTGAAGGTAGGTTTTTCTTCCACATGTATCTGCATACAGATACTTCAGGATCTCAGTACTTTAAAGCCTCCTTTAGCTAGACAGATTCAGTCTAGAACAACTTTAACTACTATAGGTCCCTGCTGGTTTCTTTGGGATAGAAAAGCACGCAAGTGAAACACACAACACTCCCGTGTGTGCTTTGCTGTATCTTTTCAAATTCCTGAAATTAAATGGGCTTGCCTCCCTTTGCCAGCTTCACCTGTTCCATCTGGAGCATCTGGCAGGATCTGAGGAATCTGTGCAAGCATTTATAAGAGCACCCATATGGTCCTTCATTTCATGCAGCAGTTAATAAATATATAATAAACTCCTTTATATCAACATTTAAATACTTGTTGGACACCAATATTTGTGGTAAAGTTTTTTATACTCATTTATAACTTTAGGGCACTTTTTGTTCACTAAAGTGGAAATGCAGATGTTCTATTACTACTATTTTTTAATTAAAATAATAACTAGGTAGTAGAAAGAGTGCAATATTATGTCATTTACACAATGCTGTATGAAGGCAATTTTTTTAGACATAATTGTCATGTACCTCCAAGGATGAAATAAGATAGTTGACTTGCATAATTGCAAAAGTTACTATGGAACATAAGAAAAATAGACCACAAGAGTAGACAGAGGTGTTGGGAAATAAGGTTGATTAACAATGTATGCAAAAATCACTGCAGGGTATGAAGAGTTATGTGGGTGAGTATAAAAGGGATTTAGAAAAAGAAAAAGCAAAAAGGCAGGCATCTCTGTACCTGCTACAGTTGCTACAGTTACTCACTACTTAAGACTGTGAGAACAAGAGTTTCTGAACAAAGCCCACAGTTTTTAGTGCCATCTTATGTTTAATTTGTGCAGATTATTACTTTATAATCAAGAGGCAACTGGCTCCAAAATGCCAACCCATTCAGAACTTAAAAATTTGTAATAAACTGAACCATCCAGACACTCTCCCCCCAGCCTGGTACACTGAATGGGGTTGTTGTGGGGTCCCAAGTGTGGGGCTGTCTTAATGTGTATGTCTGCATACATATATGGAGTGTGTATATTGTATGTGCATATATAGTCAACCAAATATATATTTAGACAAGTAGTAATAATACATTAACAAAGTTACTTCTAGCTATTTTGCTTATTTCTAAGTTGGAGATTACAAAACAACAGATGGCAGCCTATAATACTTGGAGATCCCAGCCTTTCATTTTTTAATAATTAGCTCTGTGCACAATTCCATTCATACTCAGCTCTAAACAATCTCTTGAGGAAAGGAAATGAAGGCACTATTGACACACAGGAGTACAGCAGAGGTCAAAGCTTTTGATTTTCACTGGAGTTCAGGCTCTTCCTTCCTTATTTACTGCAGTTACCACTTCTCACACTGAACTTGAAACAGAGGTATGAAAAGTCCAATAAATGTATAGTTTTGTCAGTTCAGGGAGACCAAACAAGACAATGTAGAGGAAGAGCACATTTTCTGTGGTGACACTAAGTAATAACCAGTGCTGCATTAGAATGCTCTACAATAAAAGCGGCCACAGAGCAAATTAAGACTTAAGGATTTAAATGTCGGAGTTCGCTTGCTGAGGGCTCTGCAGTACCTCACAGCTCAATATTTATTTTGATGACAACAATTAAAGATTAGGAACTTTCTCCCATAGCTGCAGAAAAATAATTAAAAGGCTGGTAAGAAATGAAAAGTGAAAATATTCAGAAAATGCAAGCTAATTATACTAGAGAAGTTAAAACCTGGAATGCAGCTACGCTAAAAGAAACGAGGATAAATGTTTTGCCCAGAGGACTGATAAATATGGGAGATATTAGCAATGTAGAGCATCAAATTGCATAGAAAGAAATAAAAACCTGTCTCCATTTGAAACTTTAATTTAAAACACCGCGTTCCAGTTCAGCCACTTTGTTATGAATTGAAGACAGTTGATGAAGATGAAGAAGTTTGGAGATGAAAATCACCCAGGAAATAATGAATTATCCAGGAACAGGAATGGAGACATCTTCGAGGAAAGTTCAAGGTAGGTATTATTAAGCTAAAATTAGCTACAGAGGCATGATAACATTTTGAAGGTACCTGAGGATGTAACTTTTAGGGATGGAAGGTGAAAGACTTGGAGCACAAGAAGAGGTGCCACCTGAGCAAACGTGTCTGACAGAGTGACCAGCACAACCCATTCCTCACAGCAAGGGAGGTGTTGATAGGAGAACAAGTCCTGTGATTTGGCAGATGCCAATGGACAGGACATCTGAAATCTGATTGTGTAATTTTGTGACAAAGCATCAGAATGTTAAATGTGAGGAAGCCTTATGCTGCAACAAGAGGAAATGGATGGCTGGATAGGTCCCCTGTTCTTTTCTCTCTGCAGTCTTCAGTGTTAGACTGAATTGTAAAATTCTCTAGCCACCTTTCCTCAAGTATGTTGCGAATATAAAACCAGAGTCTAATAGCCCTTGAAATATTCCTTGCCTTTTACTTAAGCAAGGTCATTATACAGGGATAATGTCTGTATGCTCTAATTAGCTGAAACTGCTTGCAGACAAAAGCCTTCAGTTCCTTGATGTTTTTCTCTGTACTCTACTGACTTTAGCTGCCTACAGAACTCCTTGGGGGCCAGTTCAATGCCTGCTCCCACACCTAGGTGCTTCTGTTCAGTGCATTTGAATGATCTGTCAGTGCTCATGCAGGGTATCCACGAGTACTTTTCTTCTCTCAGCTTAAGTACTGTCTGTTCACAGACAAAGAAGGACTATCAGATTATCCAGTTCACACACTGGCAAAACCACAACTGCTCATTTTTCTTTCCATTTACAAATCACAGCTGAACTACACGTGTATAACTGTTCACAAAAGCCTTGTAGCTATCTTTAAAGTGGTAATATATTCCATCTTTTGACCTCCAAAGATTTCTTTTTTCTCAGTACTATCTTGAACTGCTCTGGTGGGAGGCCAGGTATCCACTGCACCTGTTTCCTTTTGGCTAAGGGTTAGGAAAGATGGTCCTTCATAAAACTCTGATCTTCATTGCAGAAACTAGAGCATCTCAGTGCAAATCCTCATCTCATTCTGCAAGCAGAGCACATGGTTATTTCTTATGTTCCTATAGCAGTTTTAAAACCTTTGTGCCATCATAACTTCCCTGGAAGCCATTCTCTCTCTCTGAAGTTTGTTGCAAATGAGTGGTCTGGGCTGCTTACGGAATTACTGCAAAGGTATCAGCAAAAGCAAGATAAATATACATCTTATAAATGTATACGTATCAGATAAATTTGCAAAAGCACAGTGAAGTTTGATGGCAAGGTTCTCTCTACCACTGACAACTCAGATAAAGCACACAAAGGAAAATCAGATTAGAACCAATCTAGAATGATTTTGATCCAAAAGTGTAAAGATCAAGAAGGGCAGGGGTGCCAAAGGGCAAAGGGGCCCCTTTTGTTGACTCATGAGGTTCAGAGTAAACCCCTTTGCCAAACTTAGTGTCAGACTTGATCAGTGGTTATGTCTAAGGAATGTAGCACAACCTAATCACTGACTAATTTAACATTTACAAAATGATCCAATAGGATTTGCCAGAAGCACAACAATAACTTAATTATGAATCTAGTTCAACTCTGTATGTGGGATGGGAACACTCGTAGTATATTTGCTGTACCACATGCAAATCAATTCACACATGCACACACACAGACACAAAGAAGTACGGACAGAGGTATATCTGTGAAAAATTCCTCTTTAGTTCAGTGAAATATTCACATCAGATGCCTTTGCATCTCTCAACAGCTGAGCCTTGAGGAGTGGGCGTGTCTCAGCCCAGGCCCTGTCGTCCATGATCCTCTGAGTTGTTGAGCTCTAGAGATGTCCCACTCAGAGGGAGATGTGCTGCAGCCCAGGAGATCTCAAAGGGTCTCACTTAGGGCCACTCTTTGCAGGGTTGCAAGATGATTGACTCTAGTCATCAGTAAATTTCCACTGTGGCCACAATCCAGGCTGGTAGTTACTGGAATTTTCCTTGAGAAGTCTAATAATAATATTATTAGGCTGTTACTCAGACAAAAATAAGTTTTCAAGGCTATTTGTTAGAAAACAGGAGCTTGTTAGGCAACAGAAGTTCCTGGAAGCAGACAGTTTTTCTGATAAGCTCAGGGGGAGCTGACTGCCCATGAGCCAATAATCACGGCTGAGGCCTAAGGAGTGTCCCTGAGATCGTGAAGAAGCCAGAGAGGGGTAAAGGGCCAGATCTTGCATCACCACAATGCTACATCCTCAGGAATTATCAGAGATTGAAGGGCAGGGAGTTCCTGATAAGGTGAGAAGAAATGGTGCAGTGGTGGAGCTTTTTTTTTCTCCCTTCTGTTCCTGTGAAAGAAAGTGGGAGAAAAGAGAACACCATTGAGTTTTGTGCAGCTGTCTTTGTTCTGTGTGGATGTTTTGTGCAGCTGAATTGCTGCAGAGTTTTGGGGAGAGAGCAGAGTTTCAAATGGTGCTCTCAGTCACCATACCCTGATGAGGTATTTCTATGCTGACATAAGGGGGATGAGCAACACTTCAAAGCTGATCCCTCTGTGTCTCCCATGTAGTTACTGTTCAACAGCCCCTAACTGACCTTGGCACAGCACAGCTGGACCTGAATTTAGATCTGTCTGTAGCATGGACAAAGGCAAGGTGTCTTCTATCTCCTCATAGCAAAGATCCTAACAGATCCCTATTGTCTGTAATGTTGGAATGGGGCACATTTTTCAAAATCTTCTGCTCACAAATACATCTCATCAAGGAGGTTTTCTGAGAATTGCCACAAGATTAACCAGCTATTAAATTTTGTTCATTCTGTAGAAAGCAGAAGTTTAGCTGTCAGACCACTGCCTTATCTCACTCCCTGAGTTTAGTCCTCAACTGAGCAGACAGTGCATGGAGCATTTACTATGAGGATGGGAAGAACAAAACCACAGAATGTAATGCAGAGACAGCAAACTCCCCTTGTTTTGTAGAACTGGCTGCTCAGCAGCATGAAGGGCCAGTAACTGAAATTTGAGAAATCCTAAAGGACTAAATGTATTCCTACAATGTGAGGAATATCTGCAGTGCAGCACTTTTTGCCACGTTCTTGAGAGACCTGCAACACACCGGATAACTCTGCAAGGCCTGTGTAGAGCCCTGCATTGGTTTGTGCCAGGACAGAATCTTGCTTACCAACACAGATAAAATTCTCTCCCACTTTTGTGGATTTCTGGGTTATCATCAAGGTGTTTAACCCGGACTGAGAATCAGTTGTTTAATGCTTTACTTGAATAATAACTTCTTATTTGTCATCTACTGAAGCTGGCTCAAGTCATATGAAATAAGGAATAGACCTTATTAACCATTTTCACTTTGACCTGAACATGTGCAGGATGATAAGGGTAAAGTCCAATGTCTGATTCTCCAACTTCCTCCTGTAGAGCACCTCCCCTTTATCAGAGTGCCTAAGACTGTCCTAAGTGTTTTGGGTGATTTTTCCAACTCATACCAATATTTTAGTCTTCTCCAGCTCCCAAGGTGTGCCAGACAAACTTTTTTACAGTTGTTCTTTTAAATAAAAATTCAGCTAACATGGCACAGCAGCAGACCCCAAGTCTGCCATGTGCTGGCTCTTGCCTGAACAAGAGCAAAGGCCTCCACCTAAGCAGCGACTGCATGACATGGGGAGGACTGCCTGATGGCAGATAATACCTGACCACATTGTTAAAGGTCTTTACTCCTTAATCACTTCTGGAACAGCAGATAAACAAACTTTCCCAACAGCAGTTACAGCGAATCAACAGAGCCTTGCTGCTGCGCTGAGTGCAGTGAATGCTCCTCTCAGAACGCCTCCAGCAGCAACACAAGTGGTGCCCAAACCTGCACTTGCAGCTCACAGTGGTGGACAAGGAAAGAGAAAGGCAAAGTATCAGATAAAGCACATTGGTGAAACCTAATGTGCTGTGGGTAGGTGAGTGGGTTAGGTCGGGGGCAGAGGCCAAAGGCTGGGCTCGGGCTGAGGTGTGTTACTGAGCCAGGAGGGTGTCTGAGGCAGGTGCACTGCTTTGTAGGAGCACAAAGGTGTCAGTACATGGATCTGAGGTTCTAGTGAAGGGGAAGGAAAGCACTAGCAGGGAACAGGCAGGCAGGAAGTGAAACAAAACTCTTCTGACCCATTTTTGTGGTTTAAAAAAAGGTATTCTGGTAATATTTACCAGTGCTAACAAACAAATTAAGATTTGAGATTTCCCTGCCCAGTTCAGTATTGATTTGCAAGTGACCTGCAATTGAAATCTCAGTGTACCTTTCATAATGCAGGCTATGTAGCTGCCCACACAGGGACTGTTAGTTAATCAGCTGGAGAGATTTACCAACAAAACACTCGGCATGTAACAGGATGAGGTGCAATAGCTCCTTGCTAAGCTCAGAAATTGTGTCTGGGCTCCCTCTAGTGAGATGTGCTCGTTTTCTACACTCAGAGATGGCTACCGGCGACCGTATGCCTATTGATTGAAAAGCTAAATTCAAACACAAATGCTTTCAAAACAAATAAACAGGCAAAGGATCTTTGTACCTGTATGGTAACAGTTCACCTCTTCTGCTTCACAAAGCTAAGTTCTCCTTTTCAGAAGCTTCTAGAAAAGCTTGAAAGACCAAATGCAGTTTTAATGGTGATAGAGATCGATTGAAACTAAACAGTTTCCAGACCACTTGCAAATCAAAATCAACAAGGTTGCATAAATTCCTACTGCAGGTAGGATAAATATTTTCTAAAATATTTAGAAAGGAGTGTGGTAGAGGTGTTTGCCTCAATGAATGCAAAACAGCTGTCAGAAATAAGGCTGGCGTATGAATCAGTTCCCTTGATAGCTTATGGAATAAGCAAATGGGTGTGTCACTAACTTTTTAAAAATTCAGACTGCTCAATTTTCTACATGACATATGAAATCCAAGACATGGCCACTGTAAGCCTAAAGAGGAGATTTTGCAATTCATTAAATAACCCCCAGGATTTGTCCTCCCACAATAACATCCCATTTGCAAAATTTGGAAAACATTTGAATTTGTTAAAATTTTACAGTAATTTTTAAAAAAGAAACTAAAATAGGAAAAAAAAAAATCTCATGGAACATGCATCTTGAGACATGGTTGTTTTTCCTAATGTCATTTCTCTACCTGCAAGTTTAATTATTTCTTCCTGGAATGAGGAATGGAAGGGACCTTTTGTATGCAATGAGCTTAAGCTACAGAGGAATATGGAACCCCCTGTCTTGGTTATGCCCTCTTGTTGAGGCACTACTGGCTGCTACAGCAAACTGTGGGCACCAGCAATACTGTTCCCAGCTGCTGATGTTCTCTGTCTTGTTATCATTTTTGCTGTGCTCATGAGACTGCATTTTACTGCATCATTCAGCCACAACCAGAGATTAGCTTCTGCTATATATATTATATATATTAATATTCTTCCTTTTTCAAGGTTCCTGTTTCATCAGAAAAATTCTTGTCTCCTAGATATGTGGCACTAACAACCTTTTACAGTCCTACCCTCTTCTGGGTGCAGCAGAGAAGTAACTCCCTCATAGTTCCTGTCTTCACTCTGCCCTGCCTCACCGAGAGCTCATTTCGGGAGTTCTCAAATCCAGATACACATTTAGGAGTGGGCAAGAAAGCAGCTAATGAAGTTAATAAGAGCAGAATGAGAAGTTATCCCACCAGGAGGAGTGAAAGATGTAAAATTAATTTGCCCAGGTGAGGAAGAGGATGAAGAACTGGAGCTTTGCATTTGGTGTTACCAGGCATTTCCCTGCCCATCACATCAGGCTCATTGCAAGCTCACCAAAAGGAGTTTTCTTTGCTTGTTTTTGCAAAAGATGTCAGAAGAAGGGGAAACACCTAAATGCTCTGGTAGTAGAAACCACTGCACTGTCTCCACACAGCTCCCAGGCTAGTTCACCGTTTACTCATGCACTAACCATTGAAATGGAATTTTTCAAAGCAATTGCTCTACCCTATCCTACAGATCCAGTGGCAGTTGAGGCTTCCCAAGAGAGTAACAGCCTCATTGACAGCTGTGCTTGGTCACCAGCTCTACCTGCTGCCTAATTCCAAAATGCAAAATTTTCTAGGTTTATTTTAAGCTGAAATGACTAATGCTGAATGCACAGTGATACACGACAAAATATATAGCATGTGGAATGAAGGTAATTTGGAGCACCGTGATCAGCTTTCATATTAGAGGAAGAATATAATGCTCAAACCATCTGGCCTGCGGCTATGAAAACACCAAAGAGACATAAAACCCAGTTAATGGCAGCATGCCAAGGCCTTGTTAAAAAACCAGCACATCACTAACACAAAGCAAGTGCTGATGTAGCACCAGCAAAAGCTCATTAATGGGCCTGGAGACAGAGTGCTCTTATATTTCATTATGTCCTTAACAGCCATACCTGCCTCTGCAGAAGAAAAGTAATTTCTAATGAACACTTTCTCATGTCCTATAATGATTCTATACCAGTGGTAAATACTAAGAGCTCTGGTTGTCCTGCTTACTCTGTATTTTTTTTACACAACATGCTGGCATTTTATTTTTATTTTTTTTTAATTACTAATCTTCAGAGGAATAAATTACAAGATGTATCAGGTGAAGCTGAAACTGAAACTAGGACATTTCAGCTTAAAAATAACTACAGGCCACGGATACTAAGGTACTGTGTTCTGGGTGCTGGTATATAAAATATAAAGTTATTAGAGAGCATCTAAAGGAGGGCTGTGAAGGTGGTGATGGGCACAGAGGGGAAGCTGTGTGAGAAGTGGCTGAGGTCACTTGTTCTGCTCAGCCTGGAGGAGACTGAGGGGAGACCCCACTGCAGTTACAGCTTCCTCACGAGGGGAAGAGGAGGGGCAGGCACTGATTAATTCTATGTGGTACCCAGTGACAGGACCTGAGGGAATGGCCTGGAGTTGTGTCAGGGAGGTTTGGGTTGGATATCAGGAAAAGGTTCTTCACCCAGAGGTTGGTTGGGCGCTGGAACAGGCTCCCCAGGGCAGTGGCCACAGCACCAGCCTGACAGAGTTGAAGAAGTGCTCTCGGGCACAGGCTGTGACTCTTGGGGACGGCGCCGCGCAGGGTCAGGAGCTGCACTCCATGACCCTTGTGGGTCCCTTGCAGCCCGGGGTGTCCCACGGTTCTGCGCTCAGGGGGCCGGAGGCCGGGGCCGCGGGGATCCCGCCGGGACCAGCAGGTGGCACCGCCCCGCTCTGCTCCCGTCTCCAGCACCGCAGAGGGGGCGGCCGGTTTCGTGTAGGCAAGGGGGGAAAGGAAAAACCCAAAGAAGGGCTAAGTGTGTAAAAGGTTCTGTTTTTGAAGCAGCAGCCTGCAAAGTGCTCGCTGCACAGAGGTCAACATTTGTTTTGAAATAAAAATCTGGATGTTTGTTTGGGTTTGAGGTTTCTGCTTATCATCATTCCCAGAGACCGACTAATTTTCTTTGTGGGAATTCTCAATAATCTCTTCTCTCAAATCATCAGGCCACACACTCCTTGTTTCCTCTCTCTTGCAGGGATTGTGGAGAAGAGTGAAGGGATGAAAGTGAAAATCATAATTTCTGCCAAAAGTAAGACTGGGGATGTACACACAACCAGACTAAACACAACGAGGGGCACTGTTGTATCTGGCCTCTTACTTGAGCAGGATTGTCTCTAGATTTCCCTCGGTCCTTCTTTCCTCCGTTCCAGTTTTTGGAAGACATCAAGCTGTGCCCAGAGCTCGCTCCTTTTGTCTCCATCCTCCACTTGTGTTCTTTTCTATTTTATGTCATCTTTGCATTATCTCTGATGCATCTGAAAGTGCCAAAAGGGCAGACAGAACACAGACCACATGACCTCACACTTACCTGCATTTTACTGACAGATAATATCTCCTCAGTTTGATGAGGCAATAGGTTACCAAGAACTCATTTTGATTCTGCACAAATGTCTTTCAAAAATTGGAAGCACAGTTTCTTGTGTGTGAATAACTAAGAAGTCCTTCTTTGTGCATGGCATCTATCTTCCTCAGATCCTCCAGGTGGAGGATCTTCCAAGGACTTTGGGGCTAGAGTTGGTTGCAAGGTATCTTAATCTCTTAATTTTTGCAAGATCTGTTTTACTGGATAAGAGATTGATTTAATACTGGTCTATGGATATAAATAATTAGTATCTGTGTACACTGTGATGGACAATAAATATTGATCCTGAAATATTTGAATACAGTCTAGTGAAATTAAAGCTTTTTTTATTTAAGTTATAGTTTCTAAGGCTTCAGTTTTCTTAAAATATTTGTTTATCCATAGCCACAAGGGACAAAAGCTTTAAATTAAAAAAATCAGATTCTAGTAAGAATACACACTAATTAGCTGAGACTACAAAAACACTGTTGGACCTGGGATAAAACACAAAGGGTTGAAAGCACAACACACCTTTGATTATCAGTTTTAACACCTTTACCTTTGATTATCAGTCTCCTAAAAACAAATGATTGCATAAAATGTGTGAAACCTCGGTTAACATACTGCATAACCACCTAGCATCAGGTAAGGATTCTAGACTGCACAGAGGATACCCCTAAACAAACCTTTCAGATAAGGCCCATGAGAAGTTTCTGTCTCATTCAAATCTGAAAACTATGGCTGTAATGTTTTCAGTTTTATTCCCTCCCACTCCCCTGGGCCCTTTTGCTTTCTCCCAGGCTGAGCTAGCGTCACTATTAAATGCAGCTGCATCTCTCCCTCACCCACATAATTCCCTATGGCAGCTGGGAACAGAAGGGCAAAGGACTCTGGAGGGTATGGAGAGCACAAAGGTCTCCATGGACTGTTTCTACATCCATACTTAGAAGGGAAAAGAGCAGAAACATTAATAGTGAGCATGTTATTACAGACTTCAGCTTTAATCACGGAGCCGCTCCAGGAATGTTGCTCTGCAGATCCTGCCACCCTAAAAACCTCCTGGAGCCATTTTGGGAATTTGTCCAAGATTCCACTAAACTCCTGGCCAAGCAGCAATACCTTGGATCCACATCCAAATCTAAAGCATGGTACAAAAAAAAAAAAAAATGAAATTGAACTTACCTCAAGTCCACTGGAAGTTATAATTACCAAGAACTGCATTTTCCTTATGGACACCAGAGGTTTATGTTGACTTACATGCCCAGGAAATGAGTCATTCATTGATGGAACTGGGACAAATTCCCAATCTAGGTGGAACCAAAAAAAGTCATGGCCATCACCCTCACAGCTGCAACATCTTGTCCAAGGTCAGTTGGATCCAGCTCCTCCCCAAAACCTGTTAGAAGTGGGACAAATTGCCAAAAAGCTTTGAGAGCACTGATTACTCCTCCCAGGACTAACACAGTGAGAGCAAGCAAGCAAGAATCAATCACCTAGAGGGGATGGCAAGAATCACTCAGATAACCTGCTTTTTAACCTGCTTTTCTGTCTTCTTCCACTTTTTAACAGGGTCACTCATCCTGCGCAGTGCAGCAGAACCAATTACACAACGTGGGTTTCAAACCTCTAATTACTGTGGCTGCTTCTGCCTCGATATTGCTGGAGGGAAACATCGTGCAGCGAAGCTCTGGTGTCCGTGACAGCTACATCATGTGCCATGCTGGTCAAATACTAGTCCATGACTAAATTTCAGTGTCACCCTTCCTGGCAGTAATTACACCTCACAATTAAAAAGGAATCATCCTCAAGGCTGTGTACAAAGGAACTGTTTTCATATGAAACCAGGGACTCAATAAGAAAAAGACTGTAACGTAAAATAATCGACAGCATATATTTTTTAAAAATCTCAAAGGATGAAGCTTTTGTGATAATGAATAATCTAATTTTTCATAACTGGAACTAGGTCAACAACAAACTAAATTACCCAGCCAGCATGAAAGAGATGAATTGCAGGAAAATAAAAACCTGCCATTAAAATAGATTTCCAACCTCTCTTGTTAACCTGGAAGGAAAGAAAACCAGTAATTTCAAGATGTCAGTGTCATGAAAAGGAATTAGGCAGTGTCATGGAAAGGAATTAGGCAGTGTCATGCTGCTTTCCCCCTTACGAAGTGCCGTGTTCCAAGAACCAAAGAGATAAAATTTATACCAGGGTAGTAACAACAAAACATACAGAAACAACAGCGAAGTGATAGCAGCGAGTTGAGGGGTTCTTGCAGTATATCATTTATAGAAAAAATATGAGATCGATAGCTTGAAATGAAATCATGGCGCCAAGTCATAACAATGAGATATTTCCCTCTTCTTTAGCATTAAAACAAAAAAGTCAAGAGTGCCACAAAGCATTTTACTAGCATCAAATGTACTTGAGATCCCATTCCTCCTCCGTGGGGCTCACTGCAGCGGTGAGAGGGAAGCCGAGCACTCGTACGGCCCCGCCGTGGTGCGGCAAGGCGTGGGGCAGACGGCTGCTGGAGCCCGGGGGCTGGGCTGCTCCTGCCCTGCTGCTCTCCGTGGGTCAGCACCGCGTTCTGGGGAGATGGAATGAGGCTGAGCGAGGTCTCCCCTGTGCTCTGCTCTTGTCTGGGGAGGTGCAGGCCTGTACCAGAAGTGGAGCGGGACCTGTGCACTGCCGAGCAGTACCACGCGTAATGTGCTTTGAACGCCAATTAAAATAGCCGTGAAATCCTTGTCTCCAAGATGGAAAGGTCAATGACAAAGCTGTGCAAGAGCATCGTGTAAGAACCATTGTGAGCATATAAAAATCTGGCTTTGCTCTAGCTAGAGATGATGTTGCCAGACTATCAAACGGCTTTTTCCATTTCACTGGGATTTTGTTTTGGAAGAAAATAGCCTAACACTCGGAAGTGTTCTGATTTTGATTGAGCTGAATATTTTAAAGCAATGCAGCTCTGTTGCTGCTTCTCTAAAGAACACTGTCTATTAATGTTGTAAAGCAAATGCTTCAAATCCCAGAAATAAGACTGCTTGAACTTTGTGATCTGGGCTTTTGGTACCTATGTTATGATGTTGTCTTTAATTACATTAGCATATCCTGTTGTTTCAAGGATTCCTGTTCATGTAGTCACTGGGAAGCTGTTCAGTATTCTTTTGCCTTCCTTACTCAGTGAGTGGTTTCAGGTCTTAGTGGAAATGCCTCCTCCACATCAGGTTCTGCTTATGGATTGAAATGATGGATTAACACTGATTTAACTGCAGTGTTTGAAGGCTTTCTCATAAATATTGAGGTATTTAAATATTGAGTCCTTGAAAAGAGAGAAGACTCGATCTCTGCCAACAATTTTGCATAATTTGAGAGAATGCTGCTCGACAGTGCACATTAAACTAGTGCAAGCTGGGCCAAGTACTGAGACCAGGCATGGGTAATGTGCTGGTTTGAAGCAAATTTGAAATTCAAAGGTAGTTAGACTTGAAATTTGCAGTACACCTAAAATGAAATTGTTCTTCCAAAGGAGGAAAACTCAGAAGGAAGCAATAACTTCCCTTATGATAATATGCATTGCTGCTGACATGTCCAGCATAGTCTATAAGTAATTTACTTTTAGAAAGCAGTGCTCCTCAAAGTAACAGAAGCAGCAGCAGCAGCAGCAGCAGGAGTCTGAATTTTTTTTTGCAGAATGAGATATTTGAGGTCAAGAGACAATGAGAAACAAGAAACAGCCTGAAGAAAGGACAATAGAGTTATATCCCTTGCTCTTGTGCCTCTCTCCAATTTGAATAGATTGGCAGCAATGAGCATTTCATCACAAGGAAAATCCCATTCATACGACCTATTTTCATGTAATTACATGACCTACCCTTTCCCTCCCCCGCCCAAAGGTGTTTTTACAATTTACTCAAATATGCCTTGGAAATCCTGAGGTGCTGAAAAGCAGCACCTCAGTGAGATGTGCTGAGATAAGAACCACAGATCACAAAGATCTAACAGTGAATTTTAACGGGAGCTGATAGGATTATTCATCTGACATCCATTTCTGGTTTTCCTGTGTGACATAGGGAAAGATAGCATTAAATTGTGGCTTCTCTGTATTTGATGCTGTATCCCAGCATCAACTGAAAAGAATAGAATATGCATGGGGCTGAAAAACATCTCCACAGAAATGTAACAATTTTACCAAAAAAAGGGTGCTACCTGCTGTGACCATAATCTTTTTCCATTTCAGTAAACGATTATGATACCATCACTCTTCTCTGTGACCACCTGGGTACATATTTGGAAGAAAATGGGCAAAACCTCTACCTTCTGCACAAAAACCTAACAAGAAAGCGACTTACAAAAAGGGAAAAACACCACAGAACCAACAAGATGCCTGAATTTCTCTGCAGTCAAGGGCAGTTTCCACAGCTAATACCTGTGACAGAAGCGTGCTTCTGGAGACAGCTGCACTAGAGAATTTCTAGGTTGTGTTTGAACTGGAAGGTGCAATTTAATTTGGCTCATTTCTTCTTTTATATCAGACTCCCACATTATTTTCAAGATTTCCAGTGAATAGCTTATGATGGGCAATTTCTCAGTGAACTTGAGAATCTAAATCACTAAATATATCTAAATCACTAAATCCCAACTAATCCTGTCACTACAGTGAATCACACGTAGCAAAAAGCTTAATTGGTATAAATGTGAAAAGGATGAGAGACAGACTTCCAATTCTCTTTCAAAGCTTTTAGTATTGACACTTTAAAAAACAAGCTGGTTGTATTTTCCACAGCTTATTTCTGCCAGCCCTCCTCGCCTTTCCCCACCCTTTGCAGAGACCACCTGCAACTTTAAGCCCATTAAAAGCTCTGCCCCTCTGCAGGTGGTATAAAGTGGGAAGGACCAAGAAGTCTGTGCAGATACCAGGGACTGAAATCCATCAAGTAACTGGCTTTACCCCTCACTCCCACAGGGAAATGCAGGGAGGGAAAAGCAGTTTTTATTTCTACAGGTATCTTAAAATAGCTGTAAAATCTCACAGTTTAGTCATTATGATGCTAAAACAAGTCACAAGAAACCCCCCTAAAACTGAATGCAATTTATTCACCTGATGGCACGGCACAAAAGCTGGCAGAAATATTCAAGTGTATCTCCCTATTTTTCCATGCTTCTTTCCTACAGCCCCTCTAAAACAGCTTTCATGTTCACAGAAAACTCAAAAAACAAAGTGAATAACAAGAAGGGTTTTCTTCCCTTCTTTTCTCAGAGGCAGGGTTCATTGCAATTACTTGTGGCAATGCAGGGTAACCATTTCAGTCCAAGCGTGACTAGCAAGTTGCTGATATTGCTCAAAACGTTTTACTTCTGAAATTACCACGACTCCACTCCCTCTAAGGATCATTAGAATGAGTACTGCCACAGGGAGCTTCAGAGAATTGTCCCTGTTACATATGCAGGGTACTGAAAAACAGGAGAATTAAGAGATGTGCTTAAAACCACACAGGAAATTTGTGGAAGAGCAGACAATTAAAGAAAATCCTCCCAAGTTCCAGGTTTGTGTTCTTATCACTTCATCAGTCTTCCTCTCAACTACTTCAAACTGTGTCACAGCACAGCTTTTTTCAGCCACAGCCATTTCCTTCTCTGGCCATTTGAAAAAAAAAAAAATTACTGAGCCAATTAGTTAAAAAGGATTTTGTCCAGAGGCAGGGAGGAACATTTGAGGAAAATAAAATGGAAAAGAATATAAGGACTAGGAAAACAAATGAACAATTAAACCAAACCAAACCACAACAACAAAAAAACCCAACCCAAGCCTGGAAAGAAAGTAGTTTTAAGTAGTTTTCTATTTAACAGTGCAGTTCAGAACAATAGCCAGAAAATTAAACTTGCTCTGTCTCTGATCTAGTTAAACCATATTTAAATTCATGATTGTGATGGTAAGTGTTGTGGGATGTAAGTGCCACAGAGCATGGCTTTTTTACCTTAAGAAACTTGTCCATATTTGAATGATACTGAAATCATGAGGCAGCACTGCTTCCACTCAAAACTTTCTACACGTCTTTTTAGGGTTTCCACAATGCTTTTGTTCAGGGATCCCAAAGTCTTCAATCCCTCATACTACATATATCGACTTAATGAGTATCAGCAAGTTTAGTACCACAGGACACACTGTGCAGTCTCTTCTGTGCTGGACTGTAGGCAAAACAATTTCAGGCTCAGTCCTAAAGGACACTGGTTGATCTCCTGGGAGCAGAGTATTTGATTCACAGTTTTGGGGTTTCATTACTGAAACTGCAGGTGTCTTTAAAGATGATTCTTGGCTGTTCTGTTAAGCTTTGAGAGACTTGGCCATCTCTGTGGTGAAGGGAGCAAAGGGAGGAATATTTGCCTCCCTGGCTCCTCTGTACTGAGAAATTGTAGCCGTGAAAGATCCCAGAACAAATTCCAACTAAGTGCCAGACTGAGCTGGCAGTGTAGGTGGGCTGTGCAAGGCTTGCTACGCATTGCAAAATTCAGCTAATTCACCGAAAATGTTGTTTCATCATCGTGCTGCATGACTTGATGGGGATGGTTCCTTTTAATGGGGCTGTTTTATAATACATGAATCACTTATTGCTAATGGCCATCTACTTTGCCTTTGTAGGTAAATCATGGGCTATTACCCAGTGAATTGACTCAGAAAAGTAATGCCCTATTTATAGAAAAATACAACAGACAGTACACACCAAAAAACCCTTCAAAAAAAACATTGCATAATTTTCTTTGCCTCCAACCAAGGGAAAGCTTTCAGTAACACAAAAATTGACATGAAAATAGGGTTATTAAAGTCATCTTTAGGGATGCCAAGAACACTTGAAATGATTTTCATCTTTCACATTTGCAGACAGTGATGACAACATCCACTCTATGGTCAAAAGATTTCTGTTCCTCACAAGAAGTTCATTTCTGCCGGGAGGCGGAATCTGGAGACTGCGGCTTCTTTCCACATGGCTTTGTTTCCTCCCTCTTGGCACAGCGACAGGTATTGTGTGAAGCCCAGCAGAGCTGCGAGATTGTGCCTTGATTAGGATTCTCAGCAGGGCCCCTTCTGCTGAGAATTGTTATTTTCCTGGTACTTAACAGAGCATGAGTAGTAAGGGTTAGATGGTACAACACAAAGTAATTGCAGACAGCCGGAGCCTCATTTTCTGATGACAGACATTGCCATTATACTTTGTGTTCCCACAAGTTTGTGGTCTGTTGATACAATTTAATACATGTAAATAGCAACCAGCTACCATGGCTATGATGATATCAAGTACTAAAAATATGCTAAAAGGGCAGTTGCAGTTTGTCCTGCAAACTAGAAAGGAAATTCATCCCTTGAATAAAATTGATTCCTTAAGATCACCACAAAATTTATAAGAATATAAAAGTATCTTTAAATAAAGTCTTCAAAGCTATGTGAAGTCAAAGAGGCTATGAACAAAAGGGTACTAATTTATCTTCCCTAATCTGTGTTGTCCTAGTGGGAACTGGAAACAGACAAAAGATCATAAAATAGGATTTATAAGCTCTGATCTTGCTCTTCTTCTTAGTGCTACGTGACCTTGTACAAACTATTTTCTTCTAAGGAGTCCTACAAAGAATTTAACAATATTTTAATCCTTATCCTCCCTGATGTCATTAAACTATTGTGCGTCTTCTTTCTATTTCTGTAAAATCTGATGAAAAAATTACATCACTGATAGAAATCTTTATCAGAAATATTTTTTATTTTTTCCAGTAAAAAATTACCATAGTTGATCTGAGATCTTTGCTACATTATTTCTGCAGCCCTTTTGCCCATAAGGTACTTTGTCTTTACCTTTGTGTAACACTGAGAAGTTGTTCCCCTTTATATATAAATTTCTACATAAATCTTCAGATCTTTGAAAAGTCACTAGAAACCTCAGAATAATTACTTTTTGCTTTAGAACTCTTTTCAAACATACTCTATTCTATTATTTATTGTGGGTCCTTTGAAGCAACCTTGCTGGTTTCTATGATGGTAGGTACTGACATTTTGTCTTGCTGAAATTGACTGTAGGGATCCTTAGTGATTCAAATGTTCCACTTCCTTTTTTTTCTGCAAGTCCCTTCCACAGTGCACTGAATTCAGCTGGCTCAGGAAAAGTAGTGTGAAAATATTATTACTACTCTGATAGCCTCAGAGATTATCTATCTAATTTCATTAGAAATTCTGGCAGAAAAGCTGTACAAGCATGATGATTCTCAGCATCATGTGGCAAGACGCATGTTCTCTCTGGCAAAAAGCATTTAATTCCTATTTCTGGAAAAGAAACAGAGGAATTGGCTTAATGCTGTATTTCTCTAATAAAAAGATAAGAAATAAAACTGATTAATAGTTCCTAAATGAAAGTAAAAAAAAAAAAAAGAAAAGAAAAAAAACCCCTCAATTTTTAGATGTAAGGTTTAGAGCAGAAGGAACATCTCACACCTCACGTTGCTCAACTTGTAGTGCACGTATGCTTTCACCACTTCTCATGCAACCACTACCTTCTCCTGCAAGGCTGCCAGCTCAGGAGAACAGAATGAATCCTGGCCAGCTTAAGGGGTGCACTGTTGGAAACACGGCACGGGCACTGCTTCCATGCACTGCAAACAGCAACTGTGCAATCTGGACATGTTATGGCAAAGCCAGTCAAGTTTTCTCATTGCAGTACTTGGCACATGGAGCTTTCTGAAAAACATTTAGCTCTCACTCTGGAAGTTGTTTTTGGTAACAGCTTTAAAGCCGATCAGTCTATGAAAGCACAATAGTGGGGCTTTAACTCATTTTCAGTGCCAGGCAATGAAATGGGACACGATCATTAACTGGCACTTGACAGAAGTGTTACTGGAAACTTCCCAACAGCCTAACGAATGAGTGCTACATCAGGGGCCCAACTTGGCTAAAAGATGACAATTTGCGAGACAGCTCCTTGGCAAAAAACAGAGGGAGAGATCTGACAGATCTGATCTCATGTGAAGATGGATTCAAACTTGTTTTCAAGAAGAGCAGCCTAACAATTTTAGATTAATGAAAGACTTCAGTCTAGTATTGGACATTTCTTAGGAATTTTTGGTGTGCTTCAGTGCTGTCTCTATTTTCTAATATTTTCTATTTTAGCCTGTTTGCCATATTAAAAAGAAAAAAAAAACTCAGGATGAACCCAAGTGTATGATTTTGGCTGAAATTCACTGGTATCAATTCAGTAACAGCTGTCACAGAGCAAATAAAACAGCATGCATCTACTCCCCACCATCATTTTCTTCAAAAGATGACCACAATATTTGGACATTACTGAAATCAGTAAACCATGTTATGACAACATGAATTACCACAATGTCTAATTCAAAGTAATACAAAATAAAAATGATATTTTTTATCAAAAGGAGCCTTAAAACACCAAATTCTAAAAAATTCATTTTTAAAGAAGGACTTTATTGTTAAATATTTTCGGCTTCCTTGGGTAGTTATTTTAGAGAAAAATATTTCAAATATTTCATTCAGACACATGGATGTCAGCATGCAGTCCTTTAAACATCAACTGTTTGAGTAGTACAGGAATCTGTGTAAGTTCTGCAATCACTGCTATACACTGGTGAGCCAGTGAGAGTTACCAAGAGTTTTTACTGCAAGAGTAGCTGTAATTGCTATTTTGGTTTAGCCTGTGGCCTCATTGCTGATTTCTAAATCTTATTATTGAATTTCAGAGTGTAAGGTGGAAGAGGAAAGGGATGCAGGATCCCTATTTTAATAGAAGAATTCTAGATCCCTGTCAGGAAAGAAGATACTGTGGACAAGAAAGTGAGAAGAATCAGAAGGACAGTGGTAGGAAATACTGTATAGTCTGGAGAAGAGATGATCTCTCTGAGGAGGTTACTAAGAAGTGCCCTTGCAGCAGTGAGTAGTGGGAGGATGAGAGACAACCAATTGAAAGAGAGATTATAAAGGGTATAAAGAAAAACCTTTCCACCCTGAGGACAGCCAGGCAGAGGAATATGCCCAGGGAGGTTGTGCAGTCTTCCTCCTTGGAGGGTTTCGAGATTGAAGACCCGACTGGATAAAGCCCTGAGCAATTTGGTCTGATCTCAGTTGACCTTGCCCTGAGCAGAAGGCTGGACTAGAGACCTTCTGAGGTCCCCTCCTAATTCAATTCCCTTATGGTCCTGTGAATGACAGGAAATGTGCTATTTCATACTGGGAAAGAAGCAGTAAAGTGGAAAGGAGAAGGAATAAAAATGGATGGAAAAGTGTTGCAAACTGTAGCACTGATACTCCAGATCAGAGGCTTATAGGTTGGATTGACTTGCAACTGTTTGTGTTTTTATTTATTCAACTGAGTTCAGAGAGCAGAATGTCTCGTGACTGCTATCCAGGTCACCCACCAATTACTAGGAATATTGAAACTCATCATCTGTCAATTTGCTTTCAGTAAGGCAACATCTTAGTACTTGGAACCCACCTGTCTGGTGGCATCAGGCTCTGTAAAGAAGCTGGGTTTTTGTTTAACTATTGAAACAAAGACAAATCACCCAGGAAAACTACACCAAAAATCAGACCAAACATTACACATTTTATCCTCACTTTCCATTCTGGTTAGGGCTTGATCATGAAATTCTTATTGGAGGTACTGTTCATTTACTTGAATTTCAAAGAAAATCTTAGTCTTTTCAGACATTTAGAAATCACAGTATCCAAAAAGGTTAATGTGTTTTCTTTGGGACAGTTTTTATTTTTTTTTTTGCTACAGTATGTAAATTACAAGCTTGGTTGACTTTCAAAGACAGTTATTTACTCCTTTTGCTAAAGGAAGCTTAAGATAAATTTGTTACAAATAACTTTGATTCCTTTCAGATGTCCTTGGTTTTACATTACAGTACAAAGTAGGCAAACACGTTTCCTTAGGAGGGTAACATTCCTTTAGGTTATAGAGTGGAACAGTCACACAAGAATCCAGACTTCCAATGTACTCTGTTTACTTGATAGTTCAAAATTGCCCTTTACTACCAAGAACTCTAAACGAGTTTCCCTCTTTGTTACAACACTTCCTACTGCTTGTCACCAGGGCTACTATGCATTTTCCAGGTATGAAAGCAAAGATAATGGAAAAAAAAAATTAAAACACAGCCTATGTCTAGATCACAAACTTCTGCTGGCGTATCTGGGCTGCGGAATGTCTGCTTCCTTATGCTGTCTTGAGAAGAAGCCTGTAGCACAGTGTGCCTACACCACAGCACAGTGCCTTTCTTGCTCTAGTCTTGGGTGTTTGGGGTGAAGTTGTTAGTTATGTGGTCAGATTTTTTGTCAGCATAATGCTGAATCTACATAAAAAGCCTTGTTGTTTTTTTCTTTATCACACGAATCTCTTTGAAATCATTATGCTCAAAGAATAAACAGGAAGGTGGGGGTTTCTAGTAGAGTGCTGCAGGTGATTAAGTAGCTCAATTCCTCTGAAGATACACTAGCAGCCTGAAATCCAGTCATATTTTATGAAAAGTTTTTTAAACTACTGTCAAGTACGGAACCATTTCCTGAATTTTCCTACCAATTACAAATGTTTTCAACTCAGCACAGTATGGTTCCCCTACTGCCAAGTAGAACAGCCATAAAGACAGTGTCAGGGAAGGAAACAGAATAAATAAAAAGTTATACAGAAAAGGCTTTAAAATGCACCAAGCGTGTGTGTGAAGGGGAAGCCTTTTTCCACTGTCCTCTTCCTCCTGAAACAATCTTAGCTGCTGCTTGGTGTTATTTTACCTCAAACACTCAGATGAGTAATAACAGTTCAAATCCACTATTTCTTTTTGCTTTGATTTACCTGTCTGTAAGATCCCAAACCCTCAGGTCACCCAGCTGGCAGCAATGCCACCACTATTCCAAAGAGAATAGCTCACATAGGAAGGCCAACATCAGGGCTACCCGCACACTCCTTGTTCCAATGCAAAGCAAATTTTGTTCTGTTAATAGCTGCAAGTTTGATAATGTACTACAGACCATGCAAACCATTTGCACTGACAGAATTGTCACACAAAGCAAAAATTTCCACCATCAGCTTTTCATAAAGGAATGCCAACAGAAACTGGATCCAGATTTGAGCCCTTGGTTGCAACTGAGGAGTAAGCAGCTCGGATCAGGAGCTCGATGGCCTGTGCACAAGAGCCCGTTCTGCTCCCTCACATCCTGAGAGACTGCAGGGGTGGTACCTTGGCATAGCCTGGGAAGGCTGAAGAGATGCCCCACATCACAGGTGAAGGATATCTGAGCACACAGAATGTCTGGCTGCTCACTGTTCAGTGGGTACGTGTTGGTGAAGCGCTGCCCAAACCCCTCATGGTCCTGTAGGCAGCTCTGCTGATACTCGTGAGTCCTTGCACCAGGAATATAGCACAAAGAGAACACACCAGGATTTGGACCACTGATTTGAAACTGAAATACTTATTAAAAATTGCTTTGACTTGAAATAGATTTATAGTTTTAAATAAAATAATTGTTTTAAAATAGTTTTAATTAAATGAACCTAGAAGTTGTGGATCTTTGATATCCATGTTTGATATACTTTTGAATAAATAGGTCTATAAATACTTCTTGATCTTTTTGGTGATGAAGTGCACAAAAAATTAAAATTTTTTTTTTTTTTAAGCTGAAATGAACAGTTGTCTCTTTAGGAATAAACTTAATATCCAGAAACACTCGATGCAAAGTTACATAAACCCAAAATATATTCTAACTACATAGTCTCTAAAAATACATACTTTAACTGAAGGCATGCTTTTTAATTACTCTGTGAGTAAATTGCCAAAAAAGAAAACGAAGCTTCTCTTTAAAAGAAAAACTAAATAAATAAACAAACCCAGAATTCAAATAATAAACTGAACCAGCCAGTAACACTTTAAAATACAAAAGTGTCTTTCCCTTTCTCCTTTAGAATAGCCCAGCATTACGATACTCTTGAGGATAACAAACAAACAAACAACCCCCAACTACCATTCTCAAATTGCATTCTAAAAGCAAAAGTTTTCCTTAAATTGGGCATTTGAAATTTGCTAGTTTAGTATAAAGCTGCACATGAGGCTCCCTAGGGTATAAATAAACTAAGCCTCCACAGTGAAAAACAGAAGAGAAATCATACATGCAGTTTAGTCTAGAAAAAACATGATTTTAACTTTCACTTAAAAAACCCGTTCAGTGTAACTGTGCATTAGGAACAATCAAGCTCACTAGAGGGACAATTTGCTTGCAAATGTCAGAAAGCATGATCTTTAATGTTATAATTCTGAGCAGTATCTCAAAGATTTCACTTCATAGCATTTTACAAAATAATATCCTAAACCTGAACACACTGCATCATACAAGGTTAGTAAGCAGGAAATCACAGAGTGGAGTGAAGTGGACCCCTCAAAAATGCTGTTTCCTGAGGTGTAAAGGAATCATTTCACACTCACACCGTCAGCAGGGCTGCACCATTGTGCTCTGTGCTGGAACAGCTGCCACGTCCTGACCAGAGCGTGGCCCAAAGGCCTGTGTAGCTAATTCTCACCTTCACTGTCCTGCCAGTGCTTCTCTCACCACCACACAGGGAGGGCTGAGCACCAAGTGATACAAATACCCATTTAAAATGACTCTTTGTACTGATCTAAGTTTGTTTGTAAAGCTGATAGAGAAAGAACAGATTTTACAATACAGGTCTCAGAACTGCAGGGCAAACAAATGCAAATGTGCTTTATCAGCTGGAACAAGTGCCCTGGAATACTAACAGGCTGTGGATCTGCAGTGCACCTCTGAACCTCTTCTGTAGTCCCACTTTACATAACTTTCACTCATTGACAGAGGCTGCAGCCACACAGTTCTGTGATCCTGTGCACTCATTTGGGATCAATCAGACATGAGCCCTAATTCCAATAAATATTCATAGACAAAGGCAAGGATCATTATTCCCCATTTATGGAGGAGAAACTGAGGCACAAAGTGATTACTCCAAGTCAGCGACATAGCTGGAGGAAAACCCAGTTAGCCCCACACCTGCTACTAGGTGCTTTAAAATGGGCCAGAGCCACTTGATTATTTAATATGAATAATTTACTAAACATCTTTTGTTTCTGTGTTTAGTGAGACCAGTGATTTCTGTTTTAACTTTCCATTTCTAAAACAACCCACATGATACTGAGAGTAAAGGTCCAAGAAATTTAGTGAAATCTGCCAGCAGATTTATCCCATTCATGACATTCACTGCAGGCTATAAGATACAGGGTCAGCCTGGTAATCACCAAATGAGGGCTCCGTGAATGCCACTGCACTCTTCTCACTCCACCCAAATAATTACATGGCTCACCAGGAGAAATAAAATGGATAAAAACATTAAGACTTAGGAAAAAAATAATGTTTCCATAAAACAGAGACTTATTGCATGATAGCTGGAGGCAACACCTTTGCACAAACAGCTGTAAATTAAAGCTGTCCTTTTACTAAGCTTCCAGAGATTGCTTATACAATGTGTGGCAATGGGACAGAATACAGAAAACAGGTAATTTTCTTCATTTTTCTTCACTTGCTCAAATGGATGAAAAGCTACTTGCCTACTCTCAGAAGGATGAAGGTAATAACTTTTTATGCTCCCATACCACGCTGCTACAATTGTGAACAGATGTGAACATTTTGCCACCTGATTGCTCAACTAAAATTTTCTCGATTTCTAAGTCAATGTGAAAGTATATCATCAAATACACATCACCTGCAAGTGGCAAGTGTTAGAGAACTTGAAATCACAATTTTGCTCTACTCTCTCCAGTAACCACTGGTGAGCTCTCAATGTGCTGTGTCCACTCCTTTCAGCTATGAGAAGGTTATCCAGTGTTTAAGTTCTTCCACACGCTGCAGTATCTGTGTATAATAGAAATCCATGTTGGCTGCAAAATCAGTACACACAGGGGATTCCATGTCACCAAAGGTGCAGTACAGTGCAGTTCCTCCAATGCTAAGGAAAACAGTTGCTATGCACAGCAGGATCAGCAAAATACAGGAGCCACCAGACACTTCATCTGTAAATAAGAGCAGAAAAGGTGATAAAAGACGCTATACAAAGCAATACAAATGCATATGAGAAAACCTGAGATAGATTTTTATTATGAATGGGTCAGGAGCTAAACACACTTAGTAAGGCTCACTATGTCAAAGTGACCACAATACATACAAGGAATTTCATGTATCTCAGTCTTTTCAGAAACCTAAATAATGATATTGCTTCATTTCTGCAGTCTGTGTACCTGTCCTTGCTGAGGTCACTTGTGGAGTCATTCCACACTGAAGCAAAATACACTTACCTGTGAGAATGCCCCACAGCCAAAGCCATCCTTCATGGAAGAGGTGAAATGAAACAAAGGCTTTGTAACTAAACCAAATGGAAACATTCTTGCTTCATTTGTAATGACGCTGACCGCACTACAATGAACTGCTTGTGATTACTCTCACATTTTGACTAGAGACACAGAACCTTCAGTGCAGGCTAATGTGAGGGGTTATTTTACATCTGAGTTATTCTCTGCTAATTCTTTGCATGATTGTTTATACCAGACTAGGAGCAATGCAGAGGTGCTGCTACATCCTCACAACCTCACCTGTCCTTGCTAATCTGTATGCATGAACAACATCTGCATCTTCTGTCAGACTGACATGACTCAAAGAAAATTTCTCTACTCCCTTCACTCTATACCAGGGAGAAGAAATGGAGTAAAAAGAAACATTCAAGTGATTTTTTTTTTTTTGGTGTGTATTTGAAATCAAATTTAAAGTAATAGTAACAATATAAAACAACTTTCCTTTCGAATCACTAAATCCTTGGGGAAAAATCATAGAAAAAACTCCAACTGGAATTTAAAGTAAAACATAAATGCTTTTAAAATAATTTCAAGAAAAAGATGGGATAGGGTCTGTCTTTAGGCTGTGAAGTTTGAGACGCTAACACACTTTTAAGAACTAATTTATACCATTTAGTGGCTGGCATACACAGTAGACAGCACTTTCTATACCATCAGCAATCAAAAGTATTTTTCTTAATATCTCTTCAGTTTGAATAACAGACACCCTAAACTCAAAAAAAAAAAAGCATAAGAAAATAACATACTGTGTTTCTCATAAGGCTACTTAGCCCATCAAAAAGACAGTGAGGTGTAAAGCCAGATTTAATGACAGCTAGCAAATATGTATGGATGTTAAATTATAAAGCAAGATTAAAATCTGACACCCTCCAATCCCATGGTCTGCTAGGAAGGGTTGGAAATGTACCCATGGACAAAGCACAACAGACTTGTTTCTTTTGCATCCCTCCATCTAGACAGTAAGTGGATTTAGGGAGAAAGTCTACATCTCCTACCTCTAAGCAATGAACATCAATGAAAGGACTTCAATTATGTGTCACTTGCAAATCATTCAGCCAGAGGAAAAAAGCAGTGACTTCATCCTCAACCAAACTTTAAAACGGGAGTGTGCTCATTGTATCCTGTAGTGTTGTTAGCCAAACATGGTATGGATTAATAACCTTTGATCAATCACCTTTACTTACTAAGTTTTAAAAAACCAAGAGAGCATGTTCAACAAATGCCTGCTTTGCTGTTGTGAACAAGAAGATTGACAGTATTTGCACCCCAAGAGAGCAACCCACGAATTAACAGCTTTAAACTACCTTGATCCAATGTGTCTTCCATTTCTTGGAACCTCACTCTTCTCTTTGTTTGTCTTTGCTGGACTTGAGCAACTGCTTTTCCATCCCTGTCATCTCTCTTCTTTAGTATAGACACCAATCCTTCCACTGGGGTAATCTATCAGGAAAGTCAGCAAGTGGCACAAGAGATGTTAAATAGAGCTCATGCTTCGATTTCTCCCAATGACTCAGGGAGGAAACAAGCTAAACATTTTATAAATGGTTTCCAGTCTACTTTTCTTGAACATTGCAGCACTTGTGAAACCTCCTTCTTGAAGACTTCACGTTCTGAACAGACAGAACAGCTGCAGTATCATTCTGCTGCTTACTGACAGGGCTTGCCTTTAATTGCTATAAAAGTTAAGTACAACATGTTTTCTGCTTGGATTGTACTTTGTGTTCCTTTGTAAGCTCACATGGGCAGGGGCAGTGGTGAGGCAGATTTGTGTCAAAATCACTATCATCAGAGGGCAATAAGAAGTCAATGACACACTGCTGCTGCCTCTCCAAAGATATAATCCTGCAGAGACCATCAAGTACTTATTGTGAGATTAATTTTCCAGCACTGCAATTGGTTCCCCAGGGGGCACAAGCAGCTACAGCAGGGCTACAAAAACGAAGAGAGGGAACACCAGGGAAAAAGAAAGCTTCAGTGCTCTGGATAGATTCCAACTCCACATTGTAGTAAGATCTCTGGATACAGCAGCAGCTCAAAAATCCTTCCCTACAGGCTGGTCACCCAAACAGCTTGCACAAACAGCAATATGGTCAACAAGTCAATAAACCACAACTTCTCTTTTCTTTGCTGTAGCATTTGGATTAGTTGTAGAAATATATGCTGAACCATACTGGGTTGGCTGAGCAGTCTGTAACTTCCTAGTTATTAATGAAATTAAAGCAGGTGAAGTATCAGGAGAAAAATGCTTTCCTGAGCAAGTAGCTCCTGGTGTGCTAGAAATAAACAGAAATTAAAGTAGAAAGTACATTTAGAATTGTTCTTTTTTTTTACCCTGTGAGCCTCCTTGCCTCAAAAAAAGCTGTAATTATTTCTTACTACATCTTAGTAGGACTTTAAATAATTTAATTCTGTAGATCAGCAGTAACATTTGTTAAATTGAAAAGTAATATGTATACACTTGTGCTATAGATAAAACATATCACATTTACAACTGAATTTGCAGCTCATGTACCAGACAACTCCAAAGGCCTCTAATTTTCACATAAACTCAAAACCCCCCAACTTTCCAAGTAACACTGTAGTTGCAGACAACAGACTACTTAAGCCTATCTATAACATAATTTAGAAGACCACCCATGAAACTGGTTTGCACGGCATTTCCAAGAGCTGTAGAGAAACAGAAAACAAACAACTTCATAACTTATGTCCTTGAGCTTGCCTCATGCTACAAGCTTACATAATGCATCGACGCACGCTGTAGTCAGAGAGATGGTGCACTGCACACAGTGAGACACGCGGCACAATCCAACAGGCACTGGAGCAGCTTTGGCCTTTGCAACGTTTAACTGATAAATGTGGCAATTACACTTCCAGGTCTCTGGTCTGGCAGTATTTTATAACCCTCAAATGGACAAAAAACGTTACCCAGAACAACTCAGAGCTGGGCACTGCGGGTGCATGCCTGAAGTCTAATCACTTTTCCAAAATCACAACTGAGGGGATAAAATTGATTTCTGACACATTTTTGATACTCACTTTCCCTTTTGTTTATCTGCTCAAGAGCTTGAATGGATTATTTAATGAAACAATGCAAGGAAGTACTTGGAAAGCAGTGAAAGTGTGGAGGCAGAGGAAATAAATTGTTTAAGTCAACATGCAGAGGACCAGTAGTTAGCACAAATGACCCAGAAATAATAGTCTGCAAGTGTCTCATCACAACAAATGAGTGCACTGAGGTACAGCTTCTGCTGGTAATGTTAAATTAGCCTTGCAAAACTGCCATGAAAATTTAACAGGCCAGCAGAAAAATTAACACTTACGTTTCTTTGTTGTGACAAGGAAAGGGGATTTTGTAGGAGTGCTTTAATTTGACTTATTTATTTGGAAGGGTGGAGATGAAATGATATCCTTTAGTACAGAAGATTATTTTAATCTTCTGCTTACAGCATTGCTTTCATAAAGAGGATCAATTGCTCCTCCCACACCACCCACACAGCAGTCTGGCTGCTGCCTGGCATGACTATTCCCAAGTGGCTTGGGCTGCACAAGGTGGGAATGTCACCCAGAGATGGCAGGGCATTCCTACCAGCCTGCCCTAAGATTAGAAGTGGTGTTCTGTTCTGCAAGTCATCACTGCAACCTGAGGCACTTCATTTTGTCTGTTGGCTCTTGGTAGTTTCTAAATGACTGTGTTACAAACTCGCATCTTCTCCAAGCTTAAAACCAGAGGGCTATCCTTGACAGGATTATGTGGAAATGTGTTGCAGTAATTACAGTTACATAAAAGGCTTTCTGGAGGAAGGTCTTGCTACAATGAGGTTCATTTACTTTCCCTGTCAGCCTACATTTCAGGATTTACTTTAAATGTATAAAGAACTAATTTGACACAGTACAAGTTTCTCTATTCTGAACATCTTCTTTTGCTTAAAAAGAGGGAACAAGTGCTTTTGATTTTGCAATAAAAATCAGTGTGGCTAGTGTTACGTCCCTATCCCAACAAAAGCCATAAACTGTATTTTGAAAAACGGCCCCTTTACAAGATAAGCAATTCATACCTAGAATAGAATTGTAGAATATGCTGAGTTGGAAGGGACTCACAAGAACCATCGAGTCCTGCTCCTGGCCCTGCACAGGGCACCCCAAGAGTCACACCACGTGCCTCAGAGCATTGTCCAAACACTTCTTTAACTCTGTCAGGCTGGTGCTGTGGCCACTTCCCTGGGGAGCCTGTTCCAGTGCCCAACCACCCTATGGGTGAAGAACCTTTTCCTAATATCCAACCTAAACCTCTCCTGACTCAGCTCCATGGCATGACTATACTTCATCTGTCATACTTCATCTTCCTTTGAATTTTACGAGTTATGCACTTAAGGTTTTTTGTCTTTGTCTGCAATACACAAAGTGACTGTATTAGATTCATCTCCAACTAATTAAACATCCAAGGAGAAGGTGTTAGCTGCCACACAAGACAAAGTTTTACATCCCACTCTTTAGGAGGCAGAAGGAAATAAAAAAGGCAGAATATATTATTTAAATTGGAAGTTAATGAGGGAATGTGGTTTATGCAGTTGACCACAAGACAAGAAGAGGCTTGACTTGAACCACAGGCAGAAAAATGCAGGCTTGCACCAGACTGCCCTGCAAAGAGCTCCTACATGAAAGAGCTGCATAAAGGACCCTATTGAAATGCCAGATATTTTCTTAATTCTAAGCGGGATAATTAACAAAAGATGGTCTTGGAGCATCTATGTAATGGAGCTTAGTTAGCTCTGCTGGCCCTCACAAAATCTTCTTAAAGGAGCTTTTATAGTCACTGTACAGGAACTGAAAGTGACATGCAGGTGTGTGCTGGCATTTTCACCAACAGTCAAAAAGGAAAGCAGCAATGACTGTTAGTTAACTGAAACTCTGTTAAATAAAGCTTTTCTCTTTTCCCCACCATTCATAGAAAGTGAATCTGCTTCAATCAAAAGTTTCACGCTTTTCAGATAAATTTTAATAACCAGGTTATAAAATTAGAAGAAATAAACTAATTAAACTAGCTATCTCTTCCCTAATAAAATATCAAAAACTTCTTACATTGTGCTTATTTTCAATAAAAATGATGTGTGAATGTTATATTTATAAACATACTGGACAAAACTATGAGAATAAGGGCTTGTAATTCAAGCTCTTAGAGAAAACATATTGAACTTGACAATCAGAATTAGTTGTAGCATACAGACGTAAATAAAAACTCCAAAATGGAGGCACTACCAACTGGAAACTGGGAAGAAAAGCTCCTTGTATGAAGTAGGTTGGTCTGAATGCAGAAAACTACTCAAGAAGGTTTGTTGTTCTTCTGTGGGCTGTATTCCTTATTCAGTAACTTGCCAAAGGACTGTAGTTTTATTACAAGCAAAACCAGACTTTTTTTTAAGCAGTTATCCACAAAATGACAAAACCCAAGACTGCCCTGTGTTACAATAAAAGCAGCAGACAAACTCTATTGTTATAAACTACATGAGATAAGTGA
This sequence comes from Phainopepla nitens, assembly GCA_013400175.1. Taxonomy (NCBI): domain Eukaryota; kingdom Metazoa; phylum Chordata; class Aves; order Passeriformes; family Bombycillidae; genus Phainopepla; species Phainopepla nitens. The sequence goes on along the minus strand of VXBQ01014973.1, from coordinate 731,587 downwards.
GTAATTTGACTTTGAAAAAGAGCTAACTTAGCAGATTCAGTAGTCATACCACAGCTACAGATGGTAACTATATTTCCTGCTGATGCACTTGCCATGCAAGTACCTGAGCTCCTTAATACAGCAACAAATACCTCAGATAGAGTGTAAGCACTTCACATGGAAGTGTAGGTCTTACAAACTCACAGCTACGGGACCCAAGCTGTACAAGAGAACAGAGGATCCAAAACGTGGCCTCCAAACCTAGTGGAGACTTCATTTCTTGGTATACAAACTGCCATCCAAAAAAGAATTTCCCAATTATAGTTTTCTAACAAGGAAAAAACTTTTAAGATTTTACTCACTTCCCTAACTGTCTCTCACATAAAAAGTTCCTGCTACAACCTTTGATTTTATATAGCAAAATGCAACTTTATTGAGGTTACAATTTGTTTTGCCACTGGCGTGGCATTTCATACTCATAGAAAAGATAGCAAAGATATTTAAGGAGAGCTATTTATCTGTTGTTCTAGTATCTGTTGCTGCCAGCTTCTGACTGTGCTTCAAAGCTCTTTGTTAGCTGTATGAATCTTGTTTCTGTAAAATGACTGTGGTTTTCCATCATTTGCATGTTGTTGTACGTGGTCTGTACTAGTGAAGAAATACCCAGTATAAGGGCCTGTACAATACGAACACTACTATTTCAGTTTTGCAACTATTTAAATCCAGAGCCGAAATTTGAATTTTCACTCTTGTAATTAGTTACTGTAAATGATAAACTAAAAGCCAAGTGACAAAGTATCTAACTTAGAAAACTGCATGAGATGATTCTTGGATGTCAATATGGAGCCAAGCAAAACTTCCCAACTGTAAATACATACACAAGTATTTACCCTTTCCCACTTCAATAAATCATTATTACATGTCAATTGAAGAACATCAATGAAATTTTATCCTACCAGATGGGTTTTGTCCCCAGGTTATTTCAAAATTATCTTTACTTCCACCTTCCATTCTAATTTGTTTGTGGCAGTTTTGTAAACACTTACTTCATGACAAGTTTTATCACAGTCAAATTGATTATTTTTTTCTTTTTTACTGACACATTGGGACATTTCATGTAATTAATTCCATTTCACTCATGTGGCTACCAATGCATTTTCTAGATACCTCATTGACAACCAGTGTATGAAAACACTGTTATCTTCTTAGGTTGCCATAGCCTGAACAATGCAATTTCAAAGCCTTCAAGAGGATGAGAAAGGAAGAAGTGTTACAGCTGGGTACAAAGATCAGTCTGCTTGTCAAAACTTCAGTGCAATCTTATTTTAACACAAGAACAGAATCAATGAACACAAGTTAACAATGCTGCTTTCTCAGGGGTGCCAAGCTCTTTCAAATGTGTCTTCCATGAAAGCTGTGGGTGCTCAACACTTCTGAAAAACAACCCCTAGGCTACTGATGGGTGGTAAGATTAACTGGAAAAACATCCTGTAAGTGTATAGTGAAACAGTACAAGCTGGTGTGCTGCCCTTAACTCACCCTGTGGCACCTAGAAATTTCAAGTATTGTGAAACAGCCCCAGATGCTGCATATTACAAATTTTAATTGCTACTGACTTTAATCCTTCTTCTCTTCTTCCATTTAAGTCCCCTGCCTCACACAAAACATGGGCCTCTTGCTAAGAATGCTTCAAGTGGACTCTCACCAATGCAGCCAACAAGATGCCTTATATGGCCAGAAAAAGTACTATGGAAAAACTCAAGGTACTTTTTCCCCTGCAAAGGCTCAGCTCTGCCATCAGAGTACTGGCAGTCCCAGCCTTAGGACAGCAAACTAGATTTGAAATTAGATGCTCTGTAAAGCATCATCATAGGCCACAGGGACAATCAATACAAGCATAATTTTTCTAACAGTATCAATATGCTGCTTCCTATCCCATCCTCTAAAACACAAATGGCACAAACATAGCTATCTAAAAATAGATGCTATTGGATTAATTTAGGCTTTATCTATGTGAAACAGAACAGAACTCCTCTGCTAAAATGCAGAACTTTCAGTGGGCTCAAAAGAAATTTAATGCTGAGGGATGATACTTAAATTACCCTTTTGTTATACATGTACACGGGCTTAGCACAGACTGTCAACAAAACTCTCCTGTTCAAAACCACCCTCTAAGTGAACGCACGCCAATGGGCTTAGTTGAAAATTTGGGATACACGTATTAACATGTAAGTGGGTGTCCACATCTGCTTGTGTACAGCTTTGTCCACATGGCTGTCAGTCCTGGTATGCGGCATACCTCCTGAGAGCCCACAAAAAGACAAGAGGCATGATCTTGCAAAGGATGTAAGAAACTGTGTGGGTGGGGAGAAAAACCAAAACGCTCTCTTTTCAGCTCTGGGCACTTTACCAAATAATAAACTTTACCATGTAATAACATCAGCATTGACATCCAGCATTTAGTTCCCTGCTTGGCTACTGTCCTTGAGCAATTGTGAGGGTTCTTGGTCTCTGTGCATTAGCTTGATCCATAGAGAAGTACTGTAACTTTATTGCCAAGGGGATAGTCTATTGTTAAAGATCTTAAAAATAGAGATGAACTAAGAAGATAACTTCATACAAGTCTTTCCCCTCAAGCATCTGAAATAACATCATTTCACAATACATGCATTTTTTCATTTCAAAAAAAAACTCTTAAGGTCTCATGGATGCAAATGCAGCAAAGAAGACAAATAAAGCAAAGATGTTGTCATTACACTCTCCAAAAAAGTCCCAAAGCAATAAATCTTCTCTGTTTTCAGAAGAGCAATTTACCTTATGAAGCATTCACCCTTGTTACAGGCCTATCAGCAGTGCTTAAGGAAGGTGGGTTTAGGGTTAGAAGCTCTTTCTTAGCTTGGGTTGAACAACAAATCTGCCTGAACATGACAAAATCAGAAGCCCATTCATTCATTTACAGAGTGTCTATATATATGTAGTTCTCACCTCTATGGAATAAGCACAAAAAGCAAACGTTGTTCTATGCATAGAAATGAACAATGGTATATCATAGGCATTATGTAGATCTCTGACACAAAACTTGATTTAATAGGAATTATGAGAACATCTCTTAACAGTCTCTGTCAGAATAAAAAAAAAATTAAAACCCCCCAGGTATCACACTCATATATAAGATCAATCTTATTTTTGAAACACAGTGCACTGCTGGTCAAGAAGGAGACAGAGAGGCAAAATGAAACTTTTTTCTGAGTAACTCAGAACAATTAAATGTGTACAGATTTCAGACTTGAGAAAGTGATACATAAGGGAATATTTAACACATTTTCAAGTTGGCAATATCTAAAATATTTTAACAGAGATAAACATGCAAGATTTCATAGGATTCACAATATTTACCTCAGTAATCTCTATCCTCCTTGTAAGTTCATCAAGAGAAGAAAAGCTGTCATCTAGTGATAAAGCTTCCAGGGAGTTATAAGACGCTCCTTCAGGTGAAATATCTGGAACAGTGTCAAAGTCCTCTTGGTTTGCTAAGTTTGCAGATTCTTCAGTGTCTATTATGGTACCATTCAAAAATCTCAGAAATAAATCTTCTTGTTCATTATTGACCTTTTCCTCCTGTCCTGCTGCACTCTGTATTTCCTTGCATACCAGTGAATGGGCAGTACTCTCATGCTCAGACACCTTATTACACCCAGAGCATTCATCTGATGCAGTTCTGTCCCATGAAGACTGTTCATCATCATCATCATCATCATCAGGCTGTATCTGTTGCTGCTTTAAATCACTATTTCCAAGCTGGCCACTAGCAGTTTCTGAAGACCCAGCAGCATGTTTTGATCTGAGCAGACTTCTATCAGCTGGCACATCTTTATCAGAAGGAACCAAATCAGTAGGCATATAATCAGCATCTGTTAAAGCCAAAGCATCTACCATTGGCTCAAGAGGGAGTTTCACAGCAGGCTCCCCAGGCCCTTCTATTTTTACTGCATCCTTGGAGAGCTGTCTTTCCCTCAGCTGCAGACTGCTATCTCTACCGGCATCCCTAGCTGATAAACAGCCCGAGGAAGGCCTGCCCACTGTCCCTGTGGACTGGGTGTGTGGCTCCAATGTTGATTCAGCACTGCAGTGCTGCTCCTCCATGTGGTCCTTTCCTGCAGCTACCCGAAGGCTTGCTGCCTCTGCCTGTCTCTCAGTTTTGTTTTCACCTGGGCAAACAGTGCTCAGCTGTTTATCTTCTTTCTTTGGTCCAGCGCCAGGACAAGTTTCAGTACCTAAGTGCAATAGGAAAAACAGTTCCAGAGTTTGTAAATGATTCAAAGCATCAGCCCAGGGGGGAAAGAGTATACTGTGATTTGATAACATTGTAACCTAATGCTTCAAAATGCTCTCCCATAAAGGGCAGGTATTTTATGCTCCAGCCAGGATAACTTTTGTTAGTAGTCTCTGACTCTTGACTCAGGAAAAAAAAAAAAAAAATTTGCACACATTCTTGCAGGTGTAGCACATGATTTAGTGTCCTTCTGAAAAAGCTCCTCTCAATATGTAAGCAAGTATTCCTTCTGAACAGTCCCTTTTCTTCTAATAGATATTTTACGTGAGTCATCGCATGGAGGCCTGGAGTTCAGGAAAATGCACTGAATTACAGAGAACTGTATCCTGATGCCAGTGTATCCATCTCCTAGGGAGATATCGGCATTTCCTTTAAAGAAGCTGAAATTGTACTAATTTAATAAATTTTAAATTTGCAGATCACTAGCTCCTTTGGTTAACACTAAACTAAATAGAAATTGCATTTCCCATAAATGGACAGCATAAAAAGATGTTGCTTTTTGGATCAGTAAGTTTACATATTAAAAATGCAATTTGATGCAATTTATTTCTGTATTCATATTTACAATACACATGAAAATTATTTTTTTCTTATCTGAAATTTCAGAGATACACAAGAAGTTGTACATAGCTTGTGAATTCACCTACTGTTGGCATGATCTGCTGATGAAGGAGTAAATGCTTAGCCCAAGCTGTCTATGAAATTATTAGCTATTAACCATTACAAGAAAGCCAAACCTCTGCTTTTAGGCTTAACGAGAGAAAGGGGCTGTTAAGAATTAAAATATTAAAGTAAGCTAGCTATGACAGAAACTGCCTTTTATTCCATACTTTAATAAAAACTAAGTTAAGACTATGTTATAATAGGGCTACTGTTGCAGTAATAGTAATAACCTCAATTAACAAATTAATAACTTTAGAAAACACTTTTTTGCATTTTTGGTCATAGTGAAGAGCAGAAAGGTCTTATGAACAGATTAATAAAGATATCAAACAATGCCCTTCTTAACTGAGTTCTCTCTACCAATTTTTTTCTTCCTCAGGTGGTAAAACCTTCCTTAAAATGTGAGCAATTTCCTGAACTTGTTACACAAAATAGTCACACTCATTAAAACAAACATTTGCATTAATTCACTGTACTGAACAATTTTATTAAATTCCAAACTATCCCCCTTTTAATGGATAATGAAATGCAAGGTAGCACAGAAAAGACAGACTTGAAAATTTAAAAAGAGAATATCCAAGCAAATCAAAATGTGGAAAAAATATCATAATGACATTATCAGAAAGAAAGAGTACAAGGAACCTAATTTCTGTAAAAAACCACTGAAGGAATAGGTGTGAGACAGGGATTTTTTTAAAAATTAGACACAGATGAGTAGATAGCTCAAGGGATTTGTAATGGGATACTGAGCCCTTCCTATACAGGTCATGAGTTCAAACACAGCCTGGATTATTGGTACAAGATTTTGTTACCATCTGTCAATTTTTCCTAGTGGATATATCCACATTACAACAGGCATCTTTGCTGGCAGCCCCAACTGCAACAAAGATTAAATGGAATCGGAAATTAAATCAGAATCTTTACTGTGAAAGGTGTCCCTTGAGCTCAGGGCACTGTTCCTAAGGAAGTAATAAATGTTCCTAGCACTGTTATCTAACCACAGATGTACAAGAACTGGGATGCAATGATCATTCACATCAAGTTTACAGCAGTGTTCAATATTTACAACTACTTCAGGCAACCCTTGCCCACTACAGACTGAAGCCAAGCTAAGACAAATACCTGAAGACTTAATTAGAAAAGGTGCCTTTGTCTACACTAAATTAACTGAAGACACCCACCTGGGGCACTAATTTTTACCTGACTGACAGAGGTATAACCAAGCATCTACTGAAAAATTTTAGCAACAAAAGCACTTATGGTAAATTAAAAAATGGTTTCTTTTCCCCCTAACAGAGGTGCATTAGAAGCAACACTTGGTTCATTCATCACAGAAACCTGTAGGCAGCACTTGGTCCTGTTAATCCAAGACAGCCTAGCAGACAGAGTACTGATCTACAGTAATCTACCAATGGAGAATTCACACTTCTCCATCCTTGTCCTTCTTCCCAATTAAAAACAAGTCCCACAGGGCCTAAAAAAAACCAGGGTATAAAGAATTCCTCCCCATCCTGGAAACGAGTCTAAACTATATGTACACACTGCAAACTCATGCTAAGGGTTTTGTTAATTTGGTATTTCGTTAGGAAGGTTTTAATGAAACATATTAATTTATCTTTAGTTAACACTAAGGCTGTTAGGTTTCTGCTTTCAGTCACAAATTGAAGAAATTCATGGGCAAAGAATGTATCAAATCTCATATTTTAACATACACACACAGTATTGAGGGCCAAATTCTCTCTGTTGGTAGATTCAGAATGAAAATCTGCGAGAAAGTAAAACGAAATAGAACAGACTATTCACAACCCTTGCTCAGAAGGGCAGAAAACTAATTGGGCACTGTCCCAGGAATCTTGGCTGGATGAATTCTTATAAAGCTGTTGGTTTGGTCGCTGTAGCTTCAGGAGAGAGGAGCTGTGAATTCTTAGGATCAACTGCCTACAAAGTCTCAAACTATGTTCCCATATGCCTTAGCAGATCAATGGAGTAATTTTTGCTTCAGATTACCAGGGAAGTTTGATCTCATGTCAAAGATGCTACTAAAGTGCAGTGCAACAAGCTCTACAATGTAATATATGTATGCTACAATGCATTTTATGTATTCTTATTGATAACTGCTACATAAATTCTTATTAAATATGAATCCATATGAAGGTCAGTTCTCAAAACTCCTGAGAGTTTCCTTTTCCTGTCTTACTGTAAGTCAGACTTCTACTACAAGCAGCTAAATGAGTTAAATAGTTCTTCCTGTGGTTTGGAGGACACATGTACAAGAAAAGTAAAACTTTACATGTTTATTTCTCATTTTTCATTCCATTTTGCATTTTTTTGGTAGAGAAAAAAACCACTGAAAAAGCAGAAGTCAGGCATTCTAAGTTTTCAGTGAGAAGGCCCATGCATTTAGGCTACTGCTGAAAAGGTAAAATATTAGGAACTGTATGTTTATTATAATATAGGATTCTGCTGAGCTTCAGGTAAAATCAAGAACCAGTCCCAAATGGTCATATTGCTTCTAGTCCTGAGCTGGATCACTCAGGCACAGCTTCTTATCAGAATGTTATTTCAGAATATGAATCACCTCTGTCAAATTTCTGTACTGGTTCATACTGATGCCTTCCCTAGCCAAATCCTTCTAACTGCAACAAAACCCATTCATCCCCACACTACTGATGCATTGACACTGAAGGGCAGCAGCAGCTAATGACCACATGCTGCCTGAACAGCTGCTCACACTTGTCAGGGAGAGAATTCACTGCCTCCTCAAGAAGGTACTAATCTTGTGAAAAACACCTTTTGCAAATCTCAACCATTTAAACTCGAGTTAGGGTGGAAATATTCCTATCTTTGTATTGACAGTACTCAGCACTGGTGAAAAATTTTCAGCAGAACTGCTTTTTATTGGACGACATAGCTTTATTAATTTACCAACATTTCACAGGAACCCAAAGATTTTGATGATATTTTGACAAGATTTACATTAAGAGAAAGGCATGAAAAGATCCATCTACACCATTAATTTCTTCCACATTAAGTCAAGATGTTGTACTAGAGTATTTTAACATTGAAACCAAATGTTCCTGAATTCAGAACATTCAAATGTTCAGAAATTCTGCTCTCCAGAAAGCTTTTGTTTCCCACTTGGAATAAAATCAGAGGAAAAATTGCAATAGTCTGTTTTTTTTCCACGGGAATTTCCAACCATCCAGAAACAAAAAGTATTGTGTTCTTTTGATCTGCTTTCTGAACTGCAGAACGTTTGTTTCATGTTTCTAATACTTTATGTTTAGTTAGGTTACAGGAAGAAAAGTGGAGAAAAGACAGTATAGGGGTCATGGTAAAAGAACATGGAGATAAGGAGTATCCACACGTGTAGAGAACTGTGACCCTGTATCTTCATTAATTTCTGATTCTCCTGAACATTCTGGCTGATACACACTTGTAGGATAGTTTAGATTGAAAGGGACCTCCAAGGATCACTTAGGCCAGTTCTCATCTTCTGAAGAATTTTAGCTGTTTTTGATGAAAGGTACTTAGCTTAAGCCAATTTTGGCAACTGGAATATGGCAAAGTACCAGAAACTTTTTGCTCAGAGAGAGTAGAGATATAGCACAGTCTAATTGTCTACCAATATTCTTTCCCACTCTGTCTCCATTTTAACAATTCATTAATTTGTAAATGTTTCATAAGATCCGAAAGATTCTAACAAATTACTCAAACAAAATGGCCACTGCCCCAAGGCAGAAAAAAGAAAATGAGGTTGACATAAAAGCATGTACTGAAAACAATTAACTGAATGTTTTTCTCTTCAAGACCCCCCAAAGGATTCATCATTTTCTGTGTTGCTTGTAAAAATGCATCTAAAAATCAGTACACTGCATCTAACTTAAAATAGTGATTAATACTATTAACTGTACTCCATTGCCACACCTCAGAATGTGTCATCAGGCTGATTACCTAGTATTTGTATGCAATCAAATTATGCATCTTATCTCTAGTTTTATACAATTTCATAGCTTAAATAAGCTACTATAAATACATGCACATTTAAGACATTTTTTTGATGGAGGCTAGAATTACTTTGCAATTATGAATATCAATGACTAATTAAAAATGTATTATTTATCCATTGTGCTGAGAAAAAAAAATTCATCCACTTGTGCATCTGTAGAGATGCAACAAACGCTGTAGTTTCAAATGAAATAGCTTCATTATATTCATAGGAATATGTCATTACAGTGTAATGTTTGAAACAAATGTATGCACATCTACATACATACACACCTGATTTAAAAGCAGTAGCTTCTCTTTCCTTTAAAGTTCTGGATTCCATTAACTGAGGCAAACAACTGCTTTTCCACGTATTTTCTGCAGCTACTAGCTGTAAAATATGATAGTATTACATGTAATTTCTGGAATTAAACAGGAATGCTGTGATTTTTTGAGACATTTAAACTTCAAAACGCTTCTAAACTTGAAAGATTTTATCTAATAGTTAAAATATATTTATTACCAATTTTTGACAAAGCAGAATCCAATTAAACAGATGCTTACCTTATTTTTGGATGCCTGTGGCCTGCAGCAATAAAGGAAAAGAGAATAAATTAAACAAACTAGTAAAATCATTCTTCATAATAAATGTAAGTGAAATCTTAGAAACCTTTGCTCTATTCTGAAATTAGCACAGAATTTTTCTTCCATTGAAAGTGTCAGCCAGCTAGCATACTTACAGTCACAAATCTGTACTTGCAGGAATATCATCAGAAGACCAATTAGCCCTAACATTGTGCCACCTAATTGAGAAACCAGTCAGAAGAGAATTTACTGCAACGTATCAGGCAATCTACACTCCTGTAAAAGGTTATGCTCAGAAGAAACTCTACCAACTTTAAAACATATAAGAACTTGATATCTACTACTATTTAAAATAGTGATCACTATAAAAGAGATTGAGGAATGAAACACCCTCCCCAAAAAACCTATTTCCCTCTCCACAGACTAGGACATTTTCTGGATTCTGTAAGGTACAGCAGCTCCCACTGACTCCATTCAGATTCACAGGTGAATCAACACTGCTCACAGTCAGTTTGGACTTTGCCAGCTGGATAGGTTTCATGCACAACGTGATTTATCACACACAATCTGTCTTGCAGTCTTTCATACAGCAATGAGGATAAAATGTAGAGCATTTTATTTAAAGCTACTGAAAAAAAAATTGGAGAGACAAGGGAAGAGTACTGATGTTATATTCTCTAATAAAAACTTCAAAAAGTTACACTGACTTTTAAATTTTACCATTTACACTTCAAATAAAGGACACTCAAAACTGTCTTTAAAGAGCAAATATGTCCAGTATGTAGCTGCAAACCTTGAGTATCAGAAAGTTACATTACTTTCATTTACAAAAGCAAAATGCTCACATTTTCCAAGACCTGTATGCTATTCATTAAAAATTAAAGTGTAATTTTAATTAAAAAGTAAAATGAGTTTAAAGCTTAGGAAAAAAACCCTATATGAAACAATAAAAGGAAATAAGCTTTTGCCTAGAGAGTTTGAAAGAGTAATATTAAATGCAGTGAACTGATCATGGTAAATGAACACAAGCCTTAATTTTTATCCAATTGCAGGGTTTCTCAGAACAGGGAATGATATTTCAAAACTGAAATGAAGGAGAAAGCAGAGTTACTGTCAACAAGGTGACAACCCAGGTGACAACAGGGAGGTGCTGCTCGTTGCAGCACTTAAGTCACAGCAGACCCGAGTCCCAGCCTTTCTGCGGGCCTGCAAGGTCGTGTGCAGGGACACGCAGGCTGAGGCAGCCACAGCAGCTCAGTGCAACCCTCAGCACTGCACACTGTGGGTGCAAACCTGCAGCCCCAGTGCTACACCTGCCCCCTCTTCCTGTGGGAATGCAGGAATGCCTTTCCAGGGGCTCCCTCCCAAAGGCATTCAGAATACACATAAAAAATCCCTGCATGGATTCTGGCAATCAGCCTGGGTCTTTTCAAACTTTGGTATCATCGCCCAGAAGAAAAAAATTTGATAGCCAAATCATATTCTTTATGAGCAACAGGAGCATTTTGGCTTTTGTTATATCCAGATTGACTAAGCCAATGCAAATGTACTAGAGAAAGTTCTCTCTCCCCATCTAATTGAGAGTATCTCGCCTGTCACAGGCAGGCTTTTTCACCGCCTTTGAATGTGGTGTTAGTTTCCTTGTTGCTGTTGGCTGATCATTTCTCAGTGGCAGCTCCTCTGATTTTTTCCATCTGTGCCTTAAAATCAATGTCTGGACAGCAGGACATTCAGTTATGAAAGAACAGATCTCCTCCTCCTTCCTGACAGGTACAATCCCATACGTGTTACTACCCAGAAAAGCACCCTAGGCACTGCCCACAGGTTTATTATAGTGTGAGACACTGATTCAGGAGGCTGACGGATCAGGCAAAGCACCTATGAACTGAGGTTTTGCTGCTCAGAATACTGTCATGCTAGGAAAGTACAGAATCACTGCTTCATGTAAATGCTAGGAAATGTACATGTCATGCTAGGGAAGTACAGAATCACTGCTTCGTGTAAATGCAACCTATATGAAATTAATAGAAGGTAACAAGAACTACTTTAAGCATTAAGGAATTGTCCCAAAATATGGAAATTTGGGAATAAAATCCTAAAGAGTAGGTATGGGTGCTGAAGTCTGAGATGCTGGACACTTGCATTTTGAAACAATGATTAAACCAACAGGTATTAGACATACACCATCATCAGTTCTACAGTCTCTCTCTTCCTAAATTAACGCTATTCAGTTTTTCCTTTGGTTGAAATAATAAAACTCAAAACTCCAGTTCTGGAAAACAGATGATTTACTAAAACAATTTCAGATTTAGCCTTCATGAATTCCTCAAACAATATTAAAACAACGTGAAAACTGATGGTAAAAGTATTTTAGTTGCATATCAGAAGGAACCATCACTTTATAACCAAATTCAAGTCAGTGATGCAACTTCCGTTTTGATACTGATTATTTTATAACACTCATAATGGCAAGGAGACAACAGCTGCAGTGACATATTAGTTTGAGGAGTAATAATATTTTCCTATACTTACTGTTGATGTGAGGAGCAAACTCTAGTAAGCTTTTCCAGTTCTTGGCCACTCAGTTCCTTATCTGAATTCCTCAGTGTTGTAACTGGACTGGGAACCGCTGTTTTCCATTTTCTTTCTAAATTAAATCAAAATTTTTTTTACTCAAGATACTATAAAACTAGCTTAATATAAAACAAATAGGTGAAACTAATTAATGGAGAAATACAGACAATTTTTCTGAGTATGTTCTATGGTCTCGTTTCAGACTATGGAGAACAGCATCCTCTTCTTTCAGACCACACTTTATTGTCATCACATCACACTCACCGATCCTAACCCAAAAATAAGCTTGACAAAACTGTGGATCAAAAATCTTGATTAACAGAATAAAGAATTACAAACTATTTGCACCTTTATAATTAAATGTATGCAAACAAATCCAAAGCAGGAATACCCTTCTTGTAACAAGCTCAGAGAAATTCTGATATAAATGCTGCTTTTGCTACGTCACTTTTTTAGCCTGGAAATGTAACACTATCATTTAGAAATACAAACTACAGTGTTTCTTCTACCATATTAGTTTAGCTGGTACTCACCCCACTGTTCCTGTATGGAAGAAAGATTTGCAAGCAACTGTTCATGATAAAGTCGTTCAAGCTGAATGAATTTCATGGCCTTCTCATCTGAAAGGAAGGTTAAAGGCAAATGCACACACATACGGGGACAAGTTATGACTTACTTATAATTGGCATTGTGTTTGAAATGGAAGTAATTATACACTTGAAATTCAAAACAACTGAATCAAAATTAATAAGGGCTAGCATCCTGACTTCTGTGCAAAAAAAAAGAAATAGCAGACATGAAAACGGCAGCAAGAAGTAAAATAAGTTGAGAAACATTCAAAAAATGAAAATCCTACTATTTTCAACAGCTACCTCTCCCCCACATGCCTGAAGCACAACGAAAGATTTTTCTTGAAAACAAATGACTGAAATGTTATTATGCTGAGAACTTTACCCCAAAAATGAAATCTCTGGGAAATGAAAAGCAAAACAATGACACAAATACCAGCACGTATCTCTCAAGAAATACAAATATATGCCAATAACCACGATTAACTGAAAATATGGCTCCTTTCTACCGACTAGCTGGAGACAGTATTAAAACAATTGATCCAACTTCAACTTTTGAACAAATACCTGCCCCCTTTTCAAGCATTGTATACAACACTGTTAGACTGCTGAGTTTACCTTTCGTCTTCCTGAAGACTCTGCTCACCTTTCCTCTACATGAAGAATTCTTTCCCTTTGCTTAGGGTTATCAATATATTCACAAAGGTATACTGATAATCACATATTTTACAATAGTCAGGATAATGCTAGGTCCACCAAACCTGAGCTGTTAGTTGTGCTGTTTAAAGCTGTTTTACCAGCTATTTGAAACGTAATTCTACAATACAATGAGGATAGAAGTACAGTGAATGAGTTTCTTAGTAATACAGAAAAACCACTTTCCATTATTCATGCTAATTAAAACACTGGAGTAATTATTACAAAAACACAACCAGTACTTGTTTTTCTGGTTAGCCTCATGCAACAGCATGGCCTATGAACAACAATATTAATGGGAAGAATATTCCCTGTCTTCAGGAAATCTCTTATTAGAAACAGAATTACAGATCACAGAGAGAGCCTTAGAGGATCACAGCAACAAACCCTGAATTATTGTTAATATGAGGTTCCACACTGGATGAATTAAAATGTCTGTCATGGATAATTAATACAGTGCAACATGATCAAGTAAGTTCTTTATTAACCTCAGGAAACTGATGGCTGGAGGTACATTGGAGATATCCTTCATAAATATGTATTATATAGTGGTGTTGAATTCCACACATCAGGTGTACATTGCATTAAAAAATATTTCCTTTGATCAGCTTTAAATAGAGTGCCTTTCAATTAAAGCAACTTCTACGAAAGAGGAACTGTTTCTACCATGTCGTTTATATTATAAATTTGTTGTATTCCTCCTGCACCACAATTTACTGCAGAATTTTTCCATGCCTTTAATTTGTGCTGTGTAATTCACATTTTCTGATGGACACTTTTGAATTAGGAGGACCATAACAAAAGTGCAGTCCTCTAAAACAGTGATGGATATTTTATTTTATATGTTGCTTTTATAATACTGCAACTGTTAGCTCTCTGGTTTTATCTACAGGCTAATGTAATTTGTCTAGGTTTCTTATGCCTTGATATTTAGCTTGCTAAACAACTGCCTATTTGCTGTATTTTTTGTACAAATTACATAATAAATAAATAATATGTATGCACAAATTCTGTAATATATGATGCATCATGTAAATCCCATATACCTTAAGGGCTTACCCCTGGCCTCTTCTTTTTATAATCTGATCATTCTCCATTAATAGCAAAAAAGAAATCCCAGTCCACCTTTTCTAACTTAACTTTGAAGTTTAATATTATTATTATTCTCTCACACAATTACTGAAATATATCAGAGTAATTATCAGCAGTTCAACTATTAAATTTTTTGACCAAACTTACTTGCATTATCTAGGAACAAATCAAAATAAACTGGACAATTAAACTGTTCCCAGAAGCAATTACCCATATTTTCCTACACTAATTTCTCAGACTACCTTGATATGATTTTGACTAATTAGCATTCATCAAACATCATTTTGCTATTGTTTGCAGGTTGCTGATCTCAGCTCCGTGTGTTTGGTGTTTTTATTCCAATCTAGACATTTTTAGTACATATTCTAATCAACTGTTGTGACAATTTTATCATTACTATAAATGCCTCACTGATATAATACATATCCTATCTCTAAATTAGACATTTTCCCAGGTACTAATATTTAGAATAGAAGCTATCTTACAAAAACAAAAGTCCTTTGAAAATGTTTTCTTACTTCCTTGCTTATGTCCAGCTACTAATGATTGCATCAGTACAGGTGTTGGAAGTGAATTTATCCCTTCACTCACATTCCATTTGTTTGATTAAGGAGGATTTGCTAGCATATTGTGCTATCTGCATCACTCATGGGTAAGTTATGGTTGTTCACTTCTTTCTAACCCTGACCACAAGATATGAGTTAACAGCAAAGCATTTGACTCTCATGTTTTATCATACCACATTATTTTAATACCATGCAATAATTTCTGCAAGTAAAAGGATACATTCCTCCTCTTGAAAATAGGTCTCAGCTATCTGCAAAAGTGAAAAAAAAATTAAGAATCTATAATTTTCATAACAGTGGTAAAGACATAATTTAATCTTTTTATCACAGTTTTACATATCTGGTTTGCAAGTTCCTGTTTATTGTGGGTAAAATATGAATGTTCAGACAAAATACACGTATTCCCAGTCTAGGAAAAATATTTTTAAAGAGTATCAAACACCAAAGAAATATTAAGTCCTTTCACACAAAACAAATTTACCCAAATCTGATAGTGTTTTATGTTGCTACAACAATAAAAATTATCTCAGAAACATTTTTAGTTATCTTAATAGAAAGCTTTAAAATTTCCTACAACAGAAGTACTATTTCTACTGATATAAGTTCAAAAGTTTGAATTCTGTGCCTGACCAACGTTTGATCAAATTAAGATCACTGCTGCTCTCCTGAGCATTACACTGCAATGTGTTAAAACAGAAATGGAGGTTTCCTGACTGATGAGAAAAGAGCTGTCTTTTGTCTCTCGGCAGACAAAAAATATTTGAGAATTGCAACAATAACTTATTTGTGCTTGTTACAAAACTGTGCAGGCTTTCCTAGAAAGCTGAGGAACACTGACATCTTTGTAGATGCAATGAAATACAAAAAATATAAACCTCAGAAGTATTCCACAGAACTCTACACTACCAGTGACCTTTACAAGCAGCAACTGATCAGTCCTCAGGGACAGCAAATTTTGGCAGTCTTCCTATTTGCTATGCATGGTGGTGCAAGGCCAGAGCTTGCAAAATGTGCTCAGGAACTGCAGGTACCCTGACACCAGAACACTCAGGTTGAGGCATCTCATAGATGCCTCAATGACTTCTGTGGGAGCACTCAAAAATTCAGTCTCAAAATCTTTGGGACACATCAATTTAAGTAGTCATAATACGGAGGGCTTAAATAAGCACTTTTGTAGAAGTCTGAAGATGACTGCTCAAAAAAGACAGCAACTTGATAGCAGAGTCTAGATTACAAATTGTATTTCTGGCTCTCAGCCTTACTACTAACCACTAGACCATCCTGAGCCCAGTACCTTCGAGAGAGAATGGGTAAGTAACTTTTAGTGTTCCTATCTGCACATTTTGTCTGCTGTCCAAAACAGCCTCCTAAGAATTTTTGGAGCTGTCAAAGCTCTACCTGTGTTTTATAAAAAAATACTTCTTAGATTCTGTTACAAGTCCTAAACAAATCAAATTAATCCCATTCAAGACAGGAAAAAAATTACATCCTATTTTAATTAGAACTTGACTCTTAGAACAACCCCTATTATCTGACAGCCTTTAAATATTCAATACAGACTTCCCACAAACACCATGGATTGTTAGTACTCCAGAACATCTGACACAGCTCTTGATTTTACAGTGAATTTTGTCATAGAGAATAGAAAAAGAATGTGATAGAAGAGTATTTGCTAGACTTGGTTTAATGTTACTGACAGACTGTATTAGCAATCCAAAAAAAACCAAAAACCTGAAGATGACAGGTTAATTCACTAGAAAGGGAAAAAAAATTCTTAATAGACTCACTTTACAGGAATGCTAAACTTAAAATCCTTCCCCCTCCTGTCCTCTATTAAAAAACCAGGTTATGAGCCTTGTAAATTCGATTAGATTTCTTTCAAACACTCCATTCAAAATGCTTGATAATTTTTAGGAAAAAATAGATATTATTTGAATACATATTTCAATCTGAATATGCAGATTTTGTTCTCAGTTCTGTCACAGATCCTGTATGACTTTCAAAAGGTTCTTCCCCTTAGGGTTTGGCTTCCTCATCTAAAAAACAACAGATTTCACCTTCATCATGTGCAATTGATCCCCTTGATGCCTGTAAAGCATTTTAAGTTTTTGGCCTATCTTCTTTTGCAAAAATGACCTTCATACTGACTCATGGACAACCACCCAATTTATGAGGCTAAAAGTAGTAATTGTTACCCTAAAGCTCAGCTTCTCATAAATTAAGGTACAGTATCAAATATCTTTGCTCAAGCATGGATTAGAAAAAATAATTTAATATTCCATGTCAAATGTAGATTATCTATAATATGCAACCCTAAAAAGAAACCTCTTTCTCCCACATAATTGCTTATTTGTATCAAAGAAGAAGAATGCAGGAATGTCATTGCTGTTTAGAAATTTAAAATATCTTCTGAAATAAAGACAATGCAGCTAAGTCAAATCAGACAGGTATAGTATCTACATATGGCCCATATCAGACATCATAGCCAAACAAAAGGTCTTCTGGACTGCTACTAGTCTGACACAACTAAACTGTAAATTAATACTGCATCAAGTTCTATCCACATATTTGTTCTGCATCATAACCTTCAGGAAAAAAAGCAACATACTGGCCAGTTTGTAAGATTGCTTTTCAAAGCACAGTTTTTCCTTTGGTCTTGCAGGTGTGGCAACTGTGCTTATATAAAGGTATACACTAAAAACCTTGAATCCTAATATTCATGCATAAAATTTATGCAAGGAAGACATCTGCAGCAGTAAAAACAATTCCAGATTTAAATTTTATTTAGGCATCTGCTGTCCTGTAACAGTGTGTTACAAACCTCATTCAAGGTATATTAAAGAGTGACTTTCCTAAATCTTCCTGCCAAACTAATTTCACCATTTGGGAAATTAGACACTCATCCTTAAGAGTTTCCTTTAACTACAGAATATACTTAGCAATTCATAATACAAGGCAATTTATAATTTAACAAATATTAGAAGATCTTAGAAGAGATATTTGCCTTGACCATCTGTTATGTATCAAAATATCTTGTCTAAATAAGAGTATTGGTATAGATTGCATTTATGCGTATTTTTCCTAATGAACAAAGGTCTCAAATAAAATTAAGATTGGGTGCAGCATCCCAAAATCACAGAAAGTACCTGATGGAGACACAGGGGCAGTATCTTTGAATCCATCTGCTCAACCTCTTCACGGAGCAAAGAGAAAAGAGACTGCAATGTTTGCTTTTGGTCTTTTGGATGAAAGTTTTCCTTTGCTTCCACAGCATCTTCAGCCTGCACAAAATCTGTATCTGTAATAAGAATATTTTCCTCCTGGATCACTGTGGTTCCCACTGTAGAAACGCCTTTAAAAAGGACAAGTATTTAGGTTAGAATTCAAAAAAAAGACATTGAGCTGCTTTTCTAGGGAATTTCAATATGAACACTATGAATAAAAACCTAGTGTGTTAAACAACATCACTGCTAAACCTTGTCAAAATTAATTGTGACAGGTCTGTCTCACTGTCAGCTCACCTATCCAACAGAACACAGTAACACACATCAGATATATCTGTAAACTTCTAACTGGGACCCTGCTTTCATTTATGAGGAAAAAAAAAAAATCAGAACACTTAGAAAGTGTTATACAGAGTTATTAATAAGAGACTAGGATGACCTAAAAGTGCTTAGAACGCATTTTTGCTCAAACAGGGCAAAGAGCAGGTAGGTAAGGACAGTATGAATGAGGTTCTCAGTTGGTTTCTTTGCTCCTGCCAAAGACCTCATACAAGGAGGTGTCCTGGGGATGGACAGACACAAGGAAGGAAGGACAATTCAGTGGGCTCCTGTTTTTTAGATGATAACACAGTGATTCCTTACAATGACGGAAGGATCTTAAAGGACAGAAAGAAGCAGATGATGGTAGTGTGGGACTCTACTGTAGGAGAGAGATGTCTAAGGGGACTGTCCTGCTGAGTGAAAAGGAAGACCCCTCTAGAGAGCTGGATAGTTTGAGTGTCCAGGGAAAAGGGCAGTAGTGCTGATCTGTGTTGGTAACAATGACACAAGGATGTGTAAACCGAATTTAGATCCCAGAACTTCTTGCTAGACAGAAAACTAGGTTCTCCATGGTATATTTCCTGGCAGTTCACTGGTGCCTGTCTCCAGTTTTACAGAAGTCAAAAAAAGTCAGGCATTCAGGTGGAGATATGAAGAATGATGCAAAGCATAACATTATAAGAATATGACAGGAAAAAAAGCTATCTGGGTGCAAATCCCACATTTAATTGTTAGAAATGACAAACTTGTGTATCTTGATCATGAATATGATAGTTATGAGAAAATGTTAAATGAGATGAAGAAAGAAGTGTAGAGTACTAGTAGTAACAGCAGTAGTGGGAGAAATCAACTAGCCATATATTGACTGGATCAGTTTCTCACAAAGATCAGAGAATAAAAGCAAAAAATTACAGCTTCCTGTAAAACACAGTCTTAGGAGCAACCAGAAAACTACAGCTGATTCCAACAGTTAATCAACTCCTTTTTATTTCTCCATAAAACACTGATTTTCACACACTTGCGTAAGACTGAACTTAAAAAATCCCATAATCATTTAAAACAATTTAGAGAATTTGGTCACAGAAATGCACACAACAAACTTTTAATAAACTCAAATTATGATGAGCATTGTTCCCCAGCTACACCCATTTTCTTAAAATATGCCATCATCTGAAAGCCAGACAGCTGAGGGCACTGCTTCAAGTATCTTTGTGTCCTCAGCTTGGGCACTCAGTTTCAGACCCCTTTCTTTTCATCACCACTGAAACCCAACAACGATGATTCAGGTTTAAGATTTAGGAACTAAGAAAAGCATTAGCTTGTCCATTTCACTTTTGATTATTTCAAACTCTTTGTTTAGTAAACTATCCAGGAGTACTAATAATCTCGGTGGGTGGCTATTTTCACAGGGCTTACTGCCAGAAAAAATATGGGTGTAACTGAACATTGCTTTTGCAAAATCAATGCACATCTCTGATCTTCCGGTATTTATTTGGGCTTCCTGTGGGCCAAAAGCAATAAGAGACACAACTGGATGCAAGATATAAACCAGGAAATACTTCTAGAGATGGAATTAAGGCTGTCTTTAAAAACACAGCTTCCTGTTTAGCACATTATCATGGAGCCAGAAAAGAGGATCCTCATGTTCTGGCAAACCTTTTCTCTCAGAAAAACAAACAAAGAAACAAACGCCCTTCAGGCTGCACTTTATTAAGCAGTTAATAATCACCTGTCATATCCAAACATGAACATTGACTGCAACGTGCTCAATAGCAACTATCAAGAAAAATCTTAATTTTAATGTTTTCATGATACTGTTGCTAACACACAGTTTACAAACTGCATTATTATTTGTACATATAGTTGAGCTGTCACTCAGAATAAAATTCTGCACTCAAACTTCTTCCCTGATTTTGAAAGTGAGGCCTTACAGTTATGTGGGTTAATTCTAACTTGT
Source organism: Phainopepla nitens (assembly GCA_013400175.1). Taxonomy (NCBI): domain Eukaryota; kingdom Metazoa; phylum Chordata; class Aves; order Passeriformes; family Bombycillidae; genus Phainopepla; species Phainopepla nitens. The sequence continues at coordinate 711,041 of VXBQ01014973.1, read as the reverse complement.
TTGATTTTCAACACAAGACAATATTTGTGCCTTAGCAGTACTACAACAAAGAATTTTTCTCATAACACTTAGTAATGCTATTACATCACTAGGATGTGATGGACTAAGATCCCTATTTTTTTTCTTTTTTTACCTCCTCTTGAAAACAGCACACTACTTTCCAGGAATCAGTCTTACTGTCCAAAGCAGATAAATATAATTTTTTTGACTAGATACAGGTATCTTACATATATTTCTGATTTTTTACTAAGGAAGTACTAAGTTTTGCCCTTCATAAAGCACTGATATTTGCTTCACCCCAGAATGGAACCAAAGCCTTTATGAAAATTTATGTGAAAAGACAGAGAAGACATCAGTGGCCAGAGCACTCAACTGGCAAAGAGCCAGATTCAAGTTTTTGCTCTGCCAGGCTCACAAATGTTTAACTGACCCCTTCCATGCCCAGCTGGATGTGCCAGTGTTTCCTAAGATTTAGGGAGAAGCAAACTTTCTCTCAATTTCCCCAACAGCTCACAGAAGCAGCCCCATGTCTGCCTAAAAAAGATCAAATTTTGACACACTTTGTGAATAAAAACCCACATTTTTTAGTATGTCTCAGGTTTTTCTCTTTGTCAGTACTGCAAGAGTATGAAATTAAGATGCTCTTTGTTACCTGCCTGAGAATGAATCTAAGGTGCAAGTATGTGGGATTTGCTATCAAAATAAAATTATGGATGTTGCCCTCTGTTTTTTATGTGAATTTGAATTTCCACATGCAGTAGCACTAGCTTAAGTCACCAGTAACAGAAGTTTCTAGTACAGAAAACATATGGTCATCTCTTTTTTTAAAAATTCTTTGGTACCAAATACAGAAAGCTGTTTTGGACTGATTCATTCAAGAACTATTGAGGAAAGAAGAAAAAAGACCAGCAAGTATTTAAAAAATATTCATTTTTAAGATAAGAGATTTTGAGACAAAAGTGTTGGTGGTAAAGATATAACTTTAACTGAGTAAGCCACAAATCTTGTTTAGTTTGGTACAGAACATTACTTGAATTTTCATGTAATTTGGCTATCTTATATTCATATATTTTATTTGCTTCAACACCAATTCCATCCCAAACATTTTCTTCCTCTACCTTCAAGCTGCCTTAAGAAAAAATAATTTACAGCATAAGCATGTGGAATAATTTACAGCAAAAGCATATGTTGCAGAATTTAACATGGAGAAAATGATTGAGCGCAGGTTATCATGCTATACTATGTTAAGAAATCATATAATGATTTTACAATATTAAGTTATGCCAGGACTGACCTTTTGAAAAAAAGATGAACTTATTTTCAAAAAACATGGGTAATTTGAAGTCTGTGTTTACAAAAACGTATCGAAACAGATGAAACGTGATGAATCACTATCTCTAGCACATTAAAGTTAGTACAACTCTTTACCAGGAATAACATTATGAATAACCACCAAAGTTTAGATTCTTCAGTTAAAATGTACATCAATTCCTCGATCACCAGTCCTCCCTAACCAGATATAATCATAGTACATTCAAAACTATGATGAGTATAAAGAAAGATCGTGAGAAAAAATTGAGATCTAGAAGCTATAGACTTGTCAATCCACTCTCAAACTCCTACAGCATCAAGAGGGCTAGAAGGAGGTGCTTCTTCAAACAATAAATAGATGAAATCCTGGAACTGCTTATTCCAGGACTGAAATGGATGCAAAAAGCAACTATAAGTCAGGTGACAAATCCCCTCTAAAGTATTTCAGTCTATCAATTTCTACTTGGGGAAGTCCTGAGATTATTGCAGATGGTGAGCGGAACATGCAAACAAATCACCACGTTTGCCTTGTCGTTGTACTCCCACCTACAAATCCTCTGTTGGCCTCTGTCAGAGGAAGAATATTGAACCAGAAGGATCTTCAACCAGATACTGTGACTGGTAATCTTTCATTCCAGTCTACTGATAGGAGAAGCTAGGACAATTTTAGCTTCAACACATCTCAAGCAGATACAGACAGATAATAATCCAGTTTATAACTGTTTATTCTTCACAAACATCTATTTAGAGGTTTTCAAACACATTGCAAGTACGAGTTCTTGCTCCTTCTTCTAAAGTAAAAACATGTGGAGCGTGAAAGACTGGCTTCTCTAATGATCACCAACATTCTGCTGAGCAAGTCAAAGTAAAAAAAATTACTAAAATATAATTTTCCATATTCCACATAAATTGCTCTAGTCACTAGCAAGAAAAGAATACGAACAATTTGCTTTTTAAGTCAAACGTCATCTTGTCTAGAATGACATTTTACCAGCATCATTTACCAGCAATCCTAACAAGTGTGCTTATAGAGAAAAAGATTCATAAATCTCTTTTTTAGTTATGAGTCAAAGTAACTCATCCACGATTTCCTCCACAGTTTAAAATATCTTTTTTATAAAAATTGCAACAATACATGCCATGCAAGTATTTAGTTTGATATTCCAGCTTGCTCGTCTGGTGCTCTGCTGTCACCCACTCAGGAATCTTTCACTCTAGTTTGATTATTCTCTCCTTTAACTCTGAGCTGGTATAAAGACAAGAAAGCTAGTTTGGACCTTTATGCAGAGTGTGTAGTGAGATATTCAGGAATCATTTAAAATAGCTGGTGCTGGAAATTAAATGGAAGATTGCCACTAAAATAATAATATTTGCAACATCAAGAAATTGTGACACAGTCAACTGCATTTTGTGAAAACAGAGGAAACATCAGGTGAGAGTATTGAAAAAATAACTGAATGTATATTAGCTCATAAAAAAGGGAGATATAATGTAATTTTATACTTTGACCTTCCTCTCTAACAATCAATGTTCTTTACTAATAAAGTAGCAAAGAGAATTCTTACTCATAAGAATTCAACAAAACTCAGAGAGTTTGCAGACAGGATGTTCTCCTGTGTGGTTTTCTACATTGCCAGGTTTTTCCGTGAAATTTTCTATATTTTCAGGATTCTACTTTTTCTCTGAAAACTTCAATCTACTGTGGACAGCTTATTTTGCAGTACTTCTGCATCAGTTCATTCAACAAGAATACAAACTAATGGAGAAAGAATATGAGCCAAGTTTAACTTCCAGTGCTTATGTGAGTTTTTTCCTTTTCTTCCTCTTATACTGCTTCAGATACCTATGTCAATGGGTATGTAGAACTTTTCATCCACTTATTTTTTGTTATTCCCATCATACAGATGGGAATAGATGGTTCTCAATTACTTCTGCCAATTTCATTTTAATTATTTTATTCTGTTATTAAAATTTAAATCCACAAATGAAATATATCTACTTATTAAGTGCTGAAGAAAGTTATTGAGAAATCATTCTCCCTGTAATGACAGACTGCAGAATGCTCTTATCTCTACAAGAAAATATAATTTTTCTTTTCAGATTTTGCCTATTTGTACAAGATATGGAATGCAAGGCTTCCTTCCTTTCCTGTCTTTACCTAGTCTATAAGCCCTTAAAATAATAATCAGTTTTCTGATTAGGTCACAAAAGACTTGCCATTTGTGAGGAAAATTGTATTTTAAAACTCTTTAGTTTTAAACTGCATGGAAAAAAAGCACACATGAATCAGCTGTTCTTTTAAAGAAACCTATGCATGAAACATACTGATTTTAATTAATATATACAGCACTATGACACATAAGCTTTAGGATGTATGGCAAAAACCTAATATAACACATTATGTTACACTAAATCCTACTCCTTCAAAAAGGGAAGAAGGATTTCAAATAAGAACATGAAATAAACATTACATTTTCCTTATCCAATTCACATTCAAAATATCTAAAGAAAAACTAACATTTTTTAACAGTTTGTTACCCAAAACACACAACCTAGGCTTATATGGTAAGCTTTGAAAAATGTAAGTAAATTTTACAACAGCAAGGCAAGATCAAGCTATTTGGTACTCATAACAAGATTTCGTATCTTGCCATGGAATCAAGACACCAAAATCTTGCACTCGACCATGATGCTCAAATCAGCAAAACCATAATGCCAAAATTTCTGTCTGTTTTGATCTGGACACCAGTCCAGTTTCCACACTGACACTGTATCTCCCTCTGCTCCAGTTCGTATTACATTTGCTCCTTGATGTGTCACATTTGCTACATAGCCACTGTTTAAATACAGAAGGTGAAAACATGCAGAGTTGAATCTGATGGAAGACTAATAGCAGTTCTGGATAAAAAAAAAAAAGTAAAACAAACCAGAGCCACCAAACATTTAGTGAAATGCTAAAAATAATTAGTACAACAACTAAAATATGTTTCTTATTAGCTCACAGATTTAAAGCACAGTTTCACTTCTGAAGTAAACCGAACAAAAAAATTTTAAATGAAGTACCTTTAGATTTTTTACTGGAGCTTCTTTTGCTTCTTGGACTTCTTTTTCCACCTGGCTGTTTTTCTGTAATAGGCTTTTCCTCCAGCTGAGGGTCCATATGGACATTTACAGATATTCTCTCAGTCTCACTTTCCTTACAGCTTGGGATCCAGTCTCCACTGTCCATATTCTCATTATTATTGATGTTATCCTGTTCACCTTTATCCTGTCGTCCCATAGCAAAGCTACTACTGGTCAGAACTTCATTGCCATCACTGTCAAGCTGATTTTCATTTTCATCAGCTGATGGAATCAAATGAGATGCCAAACTTTCTACTCTATAGTTAGCAGGAAGACTGTCCTTTGAGTCTATTTGCAGATCATTTGGTGGAAAGTCTCTGTCATCCATGAGAGCGTTACTTGTTGAACCACTTAATCTCTGTCCAGATATTTTTAGACCTAAAACATAAAATGGAACAAAGCATTTATAATATGTGTAGTATAACAGATAATTAATGTCAGCCAGTGCCAGCCAATAAAGATTCACATTAGCCAAGTGGTACAGCTTAAAAGTATGGGGAATTTCTTTCATTCACTCGCCCATTTAAAGTCTTAACGCAGGGGATATTTACATAAAAAAAAGCCTATAAAGTTATATTTTTATCCAATTATAATTGTTCCAGTTACCTGAGCAAAAGCACAGCTGGACTTTACAGCAATGCTCCTGTTGTTACAGCTGAGGTAATGAGAAAAACAAAAAGATAAACAGAAGCCACCTCATGTCCACCCCCCCCACTTTAAGTCTATGGCTAAAACAAAAGCATTCTTGTCACATAAGATCATAGTTTGTCTGAAATAAAAATAAACCAGGGAGGAATAAAAGTAGAACAACTTTTAATTCTGTCAGTGATGGTATCAGATCAAACTTGCAGATAGATTAACTGCATTAGATGGAAGTAGAACGTGTTTATTGCCCCAATTGTCACATTATTTTCAAGAAAACATTCAACATGTCTTCAGTAGATTCAGAAGCAGATGGTTTGTTGATAAAAAACCTAAACCCCCACCTACTCTCAGCAGGAGTCAATTTTCCCTTTTTGTGAAGATGCAACTCCAATCAATGCTGCAATTAAACACATTCAGGGGAACAAAAAAAAAAAAAAGAGTAACTTAGCAGAAGACCTACATGTTACAGGAGCATTGTGGTATCAGTTCCTATCTTTAGCCTTTAGAAGCACGGCAATACTGCTGTTTAATTCAGCAACCATGTATCTGGAATACAGCTCTATTATGTACATCTCACTAGATTTAGCTCACGTTTTAAATAGTGAAGCCAAGAATCAGCAAGCACTCTTGTATTACAGAGGAGCTTAGGTAAGCCTCCTACAGCAGCTTCCTATACTTTCCTTTAAATGAAAATACATTTTAGGATACCTGTTTTCAACAGGCTGTTTTAACTCTTGGTACACACAAGTTGGGTAAATGAAATATGCACTTGCTAAATACGCAAGACAATCTTTCATTTTACTTGCTAGAATAATTAAAATTGCAGAAAAAGGGAAAAAAAATTCAAAAGAATAAGTAGGCTTTCCTTCATACATAGAAACATATTTCTGACAAAGATTTCTAAAGAGATTTTCCCCCAATCACTCCTTCATATGAAAGGACTGAGAAAAAAAAAAGAAAACATCACTCTTATCTTCAGCGCAAGAAGGAGGATTCAGGGAGCTACAGGCTGCTCTGCCCCACCTCAATCCTTGGAAGGTATTACAGCAAGTTAGCCCAGAAGGCATTTGCAAATATCCGAAGGATAAGAAAGTCATCAAGCATAGCCAGCATGGACTTATGATGGCTTGTGCTTCTACAAAACACTGACTTGCTTACCAGGAGAAGGGGAGTAATGGATGTGATTTACTGTGAGTGTGGTAAGACTTTTGACACTGTCTCCAACAACATGCTCACAGACAAGCACACAAAGTACAAGCCTGATTAAATGGATGGTGAGGTGTTCCAGAGAAGCACACAGAGGGCAACAAGCCACCACCAGCTGGGCAATACAAAAGCAAAAGCTAGCATCACCCAGGAAAACCCCATCTCTGCTTCCAGCCTGAAGAACTGGCTAACCACTTCCAGCCATACCAGTCTAACAAAAATTACTGCCTACCCTACAACATATAAGCAGCACCAGGGAATGTTAGGCTGGACGTTAGGAAGCATTTCTTTACTAAGGGTGTGGTCAGACACTGGAACAGGCTTCCTGAGAGGTGATCAATGCCCCAAGCCTGTCTAAGAGGCATTTGGACAATGCTGTTTACAATACACTTTAACTTTTGGTCAGCCCTGAGCTGCTCAGGCAGCTGAACAAGGTGATAACTGTAGGTCCCTTCCAATGGAAATATTCTCTCCTAGTCTAGAAGAATTATGTACTGTACATTAAAGATGAAAGTTGCATTTTCCTTTGGCAGCCACATTAGATAATTTGTTTTCCTGAAGTACCAGAAAGACAAAGGGAATTCTAGAGGAGATACTGAGGACTTATCTGGAAAAGGCATCTGTTCAGCAGAAGGATGCTCCTTAATAAAGCCATTTTCTCTCAAAGAGAGTAAAACACAAAATGGATGGTTAAAAGGAGGACAGAACTTTAATCAGACCAGAAAGAATCAGAACTAAATATTGTTAGACACCCACACTACAGCTATGTTGATTTATTGACACCTGTTCTAAAGCACTAAAAAATAATCCCAAACATAAGATTATATTTGAAAGGTTCTCTTTTTAGTCTTTCTGCCACATGAAATAATAACTACTGCTGCTTTCCCCAGCTCATAGATCAAATGATGCATCAAAAGAGGTTGAAGTAAATTGCACAAACCCAATGAGGAATTAGTTTTAACAGCAATAATTAAAAACCAGGATGTCCTACGACCACTGTCTTGCTTCTGTCCATAGAAAACAGTTTATCCTTTCAACAGCCAGCAAAGGGAAAGAGAATTACAAATGCATTTGAACAAGATGTTTCCTATTTGATTGTGAAAAATGAGAAAAGATGCTTTTGACAAGTGATATTTGCTGTAGAGGAAGCTGACATTCTGATGGAAAATGTTAACTCACTTCCTTTGAACATTTGGCTAAAATGATAGTCCCTCTGTAGTGAGAAGCTGGAAAGCAAAACATTTCTTGGTTTATTGCTTGAAACTCACTATTCCTCCAAATAAAAGTAGCCCTGAAAAATCTATTCCATTCTACAACACTTAGGACTCCTCAGAGAATGAAAACCCAAAAAAAGCTAGTTCAAAGAATTTAGAACACCCTTGTCCTTGATCTTTTAAAAGGATTTCCCCTCCCACCCAGATGAAACTTTTTACCTTCTTGATTTTCAATGCTGCTATTTGCAATTCCTTTTGAGTTCACCAAAGCACTAGGCAGGTATTAAAGTGAATCTAAAGCCTATGAGAATGAATTTTAGCTGTGTCTAAAAACACAAGTAGAAACACTTATTTATAAATAAAAATGAAATTAAAATCCCTTGTGATTTAAACTATATTTAAAAGACCATTAACACGCGGTTCCTGTATTTACTGTATTTTACCATTGAAATGAATTGTAAACACAAACAACATGTTAATAAAAAATGTTTGTTTCTTCATAGGCCCATTTTTCCTCCCTTCACTGGTCGCCCAAAATTGAAATAAAAGCTACACTGAGTAGAATTGTGCTGACCTTTGTTAAAAAGTACTGATGAATAAAAGTGCTTCAGTTGCCACACAGATTCATATAATTGGCACATGTAATCATGGTGACTATAGCACAAAGTAAAATCAAATGGAAGATATTTGCCAAGTGGCTAAAAGACAAAGTCTGTATTGAAGAAATTACTTGTATGTTTGTTTTCTTTAGGACAAACAGTATTTACATTAGGGAAATGGCCCTCACTTGTATTTCAGGTCAACTTCAGTTTTAAAAGGCCTATGCTCATCAGTGTTCTCTTTCATGTACTTCATACAATTTAATATAATTTTGACGACAACTTTTTCAGTTGCTCACTTTTTCCCATCTATCTTTGCTATGGAAGTAGAATCTTAAATATAGCTATTTGGGGAAAAAAAAAAAAGAAAAATAAAAAGAAAAAGGCATAGATAAAATTTGAAGAGGGCATTAAAAACAAAACAAAACCACAAACACCACCAAGGCCCCTTAAACTTTCATACTTACTCAGCTCCTCTATCCTGGACAGCTGGTGGGCTCTGTGAATGTTTACTGAACATATAGTGTAGTATTTAATTTACTGATCTTGGATGTATCTTACAGAACAATCCAGATAATAACATTGTTTCTTCTAACATTCAAAAACATCAAACTGTTTTTTTATTCCATTTGACTACCTTCATATAGCTCCTATACCAAAGACACTATTTTCCCTCTTTCATTTTCATGCCATTTAATTTTTCTGTTAATTAAAGAGATTTAAGTCTTTTAATTCTTTGAAAGTCAGCTTCCCCACTACATCACCAACATTGCTCTATTCAAAATGAATGGGCTTTTCAGATTGGTTCCCAGTGTTGCTTCTATGCAATATTTTCATTAACTTTGATGATAAACCACAACAGCAGTGTATAGTCTGCGGTTAGAAGCAGTTACAAGCATTTTTGAGGATTTAATTCAAAATTATTTGTAGCAATAAGTGCTCCAAAAGGGGTAACACAAAATTCATTAAGACAAATAGAATATCCCCAATCTTTTGGAATAAACAGGGCACATCTATGTGAAATAGGGATTAACCAGTCATTTTGTTATGATGAAAAGCATCTCAAAGAGATACCAAACAGAAAACTGACCATGAGTCCAAGCTTTCTTTTTCTACTGAGATATAATACAGCAAGTGTTACATGCCCGAGAGAATTCATTGTGTCCTACCAAGCACTAATCAATTACAGTCATGGGGGTTTTTTGTGCACAATACACAGAACAAGATGTACACAAGAGAACCTGGATCCCACCAAGGTAACAGTTTTAGAAAGGAAGGGTCAGCACCACATCTGGCAATAGCAATTCAGTCTAAAAAAGGTTGCTGTGTAAACAACCAAACAGGCTGTCTAGAGATTTTGTGGAATCCCCAACATTTTAAAGAAGAAATTCAACAAGTCTCAGGTTTAAGGTAAAAAACAGGCACTAACTAGTATTAAAGGAATTTAGTTTTCTTTATTGTTGCAGGGGTTTTAGTATCTTTTCCCTCCCTTTTTAATTAAATAGAAGCAGCTTTACAAGTCCTAGAGAAAAAAAACCAACCAAAAAAAACCTGATTCCATGAAAACAAAACAAGTACTTTTAAAATTTTTTTACAGAGTTGATGCTTCTACCATTAGAACAAAAAGAGGTAACCTGTAGAAACACTAAAATTTAAAGATTAACTAAACCTAATCCACATATTTCTTAAGAATAAATCTTCCTGATAGCTGGTGTGAAGATACTATCATTTAAATATTCTCTTGTGATGTATCTCTTTTCATATTATAAATAATCTTCTACAAATTAAAAAAAAAACAATGTGAAAACTATAATGGCCACACAGAATTAAAACATATACTGGAAATTCTTCTTACTGCCCATTAACATTCACATAGAAGAATAAAGGTTGATCTCATTTAATGAACATTTATATTTAATACCAAAATGAAGATTGAGTGATGGTGGAAACTCTAAATGACACAGTATCTACATGGCACTATGTAAAAACTACATACAACATAGCATTATGAGCTTATTAGCTTGCAAAAAAAAAGCACAAAGTCTACTATGCTGTTCCAGGAGCTAATAAACAAAGAGTGCATATGTTGAGAAGTGCAAATGTAACTTCTCTACAACAGTTTCCTTCTTCATCTAATGTGGAAGCCAAGATATATCTAAAGAAGCCTGCAATATTATCACCAGAGTGCCCTTGCCTGGCCACAACCAAGAAAAGCACCAGTTACTCAAGATGTACTTGACCATCACAGAATCTGCTACGGAAAGAAAGAGACAGCAGACAGAGGTGACAGGCAATTCATGCAGCTGTAATCATCTCACAAAGCCAGACCACTTCCAGCCAACAGAATTCTGCTCTGTGTTGTGTTTTACGTGAAACACAATGGTCGGAATGCTGCTGTTTCTAAAGGAAAGTGAATAAAGATACTTCCATTATCCAACCTGACATCTCTGCAGGAAAAAACACCCCCATGCTGTTGTGCTGTCTTCTAGCATGGACTCATTGGTAGCTTATCACTTCAAAAGACAGATTAATGTACAACCTCTTTACTGGACAGCCTCACCATGAGAGAATCTCATTAATATCCTCCTGACTGGTCAGTTTGCCCTCTCTGGCTTTGAAAAAAATCTGCTAGGGGTAAAAATATCTTTCTACGTGCTTTCTGCTTCTGTGTCAGATACACAGATTAAGAGGTCTATTTTTCCAAATGTGTTAAGTCTGCTGTCCTTCAAGAAGTATTCAGATACAGGAGTGGTAATTTCATTGAATTTACAAAAATGTCTGAGCATGAACACTTTGGTGGTTTTGTACTTTCTGACATTGAAGTGACATTTCTCAAGTGGCAGTGGCATTTAAAGGCACAATGATCTTCCCATCTATAAACAGCAGGAATAGTGAGGTTTAAAGAGGAAGTTCCACATGCTATTTTCAACTCCTAAGCTTCCTAGTTATACTGCTTATTCATAGTTTTAATAAACAATGATAAACATACTGCCAGGCATAATCTACTATTACACATTTAACATAACTTTAAAAATATGTTTCAGTCATGTAGCCAAATACAAGAGGTTTGTCTGGGAACAAATAGTAGCTTTTAGTAGAACATATGACAGTTCTGTCAAAAATTTCACACAAACAACCTCTTTGTCAGCACTCAAAATATACAAGGATGAGTCCCTCAAGTGTGTGAAAAGGTGTGAGTTTCAAGCTTCACTAGAACAAACATGACTGAATGTTACAAGAACAAAAAGCAACCTCACCATTCTATGTGTTCAATTTTTTTTTTTTCTTGTCTGCAACAAAACACCAGAACGTATCTTGGGTAGAGATGTGGTAGAAAAGGCAGTAGACCAGACTGCTTTAGGAGAATGGAGAACTCTCATCATTGCAGCTCCTTCACAAACAGTCTAGACAAATGTTGGTCAGGAATAACCTATGAGTAACTGGTCTTGCCTTGGGATACATGAACCTCCTTTTAAGTCTTCTGAAAAGTAATAATTTGCCTTCTTTGATTTTTAAATTTTCCTTCTAATTGAAGAATTCCCAGATTTTTGTTACACTTCAGAACCCATGCACAAGTTTGATTACAAAGCATAACAAAAACAAAAAGCTTCCTACTAGAAAAATTCATGCACCTTTTCTAAGATAGGTACTTTTTCCCTACAGGGGAAATAAAAAAAAAAGTCCTGCAAACCCACAGACTATATTTATGAAAATTAATCAGCTCCACTCACTCTTATCCAAATCTTTACTTAGTAAGGACCTGAGAAGGCAGTCAGATCCTACCATCTCATAAGAGGTTGCCAAAAACCATATGATATACAGTCTCTTATGATCTCAGGTAACAATTTTCAACATGTAGAAGAAAGCAGAAATGACAGAACAGATCCCTTGAAATGAAGATGCAAGAAGAATGAGGCAATTATCTAAAAGTTGCCCAACTGAAGAAAGACGAGTGTTCAAGACTTTCTAAGAATTAAACTTCATAGTGAGACTGAATTCCATAATTTTTTTATATTCATGAGGGACAAGCAAGTTTTATAGCCCTCATCAACACACAGAAAATTAGTATTATAAAGATATCCAGTAAGGTCCTAAATCATATCCAGGCCAGAAGCAACCACAAGTAGAATGGAAAGGTGTCCATAAAAGTTATGAAACAATTCTTGTCCGTAAGTATTACATACTTGCTGGCCCTCTGTTATCAAGCCTGCAGGTCTAACCAGAAGGTAAATTAAGAACAGAACTAATTATTAGAGCTTCAATAATTGCCATAATTAGAACTACTAAAATCTTGCCTCTATTTGCCTGCTCTATCCAAAAGGAAGGATGGTTTAGTTTCTACCTTATTCAGCGTCAGATACAAATGAATGAGGCCAAATCCCCTCTTTGCTCTGAACCTCCTCCATTAAGTCAGTCTACTGCTACATCATCTGTATTGCACTTCTTAACCACAAAGCTCTGATATATTTCACAGGGATGTAGAAAAGATTAATACAATAAGAGATTATGAAATAAATATTTTGGTAAAGGGAAGCATACAAGGACTGTAAGGAGGTACAATACATTTAATCTGGTCTTTTTTCTTCTTTCTTTTTTTGGCCCTTAAATGCATGAGCAAGAACTTAATCGTGTATGAACTGTAAGAGACCTATGTTAAGCAAATCACAACCCCCAAAAAATTAATCACTGGTGTAACTTGACTGAAGTTAATGAAGCTGCAACCACTGAAACCCAGTGGTGAATTTAGCCGTGAGTGCTGTTTCAACTCTCCCTCTTCCAACAGGAAGTTATTATGGTAAATTCATTTCAGCTCTAATTGTGTAAACAGATATTGGCTATATGAGCTGTCTCTAACAATTTACACATACTTTTGACTAATAGAAAGGTTTTCTGAAGAACACAGTTACCAGTTTCTCCTTATGGAATTTGAATGCTTGCAACACCTGAGCCTGTAAACAGAGATCTAATTTGTTTCAGATCAGCTTTTCAAAAAACTATTATCAAGGGCACTTTAAGTAGTTTCCATTTAAAAAGATCTTTCCATTACAAAATCCCAACTATCACAAACATTAACGAAAACTCAGTACTGTAAGGTGGTAAAAACTAATGTCACTTAAAACCCAAAGTGAGATTGTTTCAATGATACCATGACAGAAGAAGTTTAACAGCCCATAGAGAAACTGAATGACTATTATTTCTCCTTGTGTTAATGATGTTATATTTCAGTATTAACATAGTAGATTTCAATAGTTTTCCTGGAGAAAAACAGAAATCCAGGTAAGAAATTAGGCAGCTGCCAAAACAACATTGGATAAAGAGTAATTTTATATGCCAACTCTTGCTAAGATCAAATCTTCCTAGGATCAAATGTGTAAGCTCTGCATGGTGTATGTCACTTTATAAAATAAAGACATGAGTCAGTGAACATACCAAAGTATTACTGAACAACTGACAAACTTCTAATTTCAGGACAAGATGCACCCCAATATGTTTATTTTTCCAAACTGGGTCAACTGTAAAAACAGAATGAACAACATCTGAACTGCGATGCAGGTCCAGATGAAATCTTGGTCTGAAGTGATAAGATCATGCCCTCACTTAAAGGCTAAAAGCCCACAAAATTCCAAGTTATAACCATTAAGAAAGAACCTCCAAAATGTACACTATGAATTTCCATATTATTTCAGTAACATGTTCATCAAATGAACTTAAAAATCTTCCTAACAAGCTCATTTTACCAAGATAAAATGAATATCACGATTAGTTTTAGGTTCTCTCTTTTTTTTAAGTTATTCTGAATTAATCTGAACTTGCCCTACAGTGCAATATCAACGTTCCAAACAAAAAACCCAAGAAAAACATTGGCATGGACAGAGAAAAGCAGTGCTAAAGCTCACATTCTAAGGCCACAAATTAGCAATTGACTTGGGACAGACAGAGCAGCATGTTGTTCCAACAGTGGAAGAAAAACTCCACGCTCCTAAGCAACTCTGTTCCTAAAAAGCAAGCACACAAGACAGCAAAATTTGTGTACAGGAATCTCTGGCACTAACAGCATTTCACCTCTACACTTTCCTTATCAGTTAGCCAGTTTCAAAGACATCACAGTTACAGTAAGTAGATTAACAAGAAAAAAAAAAGTAAAAAAAAAATCTTTGGTGTGACAGGCTCTCAAGCAAGGCAACATTTCAAAAGCCTTCTGGATAAAGATGAGATAGACACACAAACACATGCTGAGTGAATTTAAGTCAGCAGAACATGCTCACCTGAATTCAATGAAGAGAAATTCTGAGAGAAATAAAAAGAAAAAGCATCTATTTGAATGTTTTCGCTCCTGCCCACAAAGGTTTAATAGTGCTTTTTTTTTTTTTGCATGCACACAAAAAAATATTTGCAGTAAATTTAGTGCTGATGAAAGATGCCAGATTGATAGCCCTAGGGACTGAGATTCTCTGTACACACAGATAAAGCACAGAGTGAGAAAGTTTGTAACCCTGCCAAATGCCTTATAATACACAGCTTATGCAACCATCTTCACACTACAAAACCCTTCACCTCTCCACTGAAAATGTCAAAAATATTGCTTAGTGTTCATTAGAACGGAAATAAAACATGGACACTGTTGTTAGCATCAACAGGGACAGAATTCAGGGCATCAGATAATTTCAAAAATGTTTATTTTGGTTCTGAATGGTTCTTTTGTCAGCTGTGAACTTTGCTGCAGTGTTTGTAAGGCTGCAAAGTCAATCTGCACCTGGTATGAAAAAGCTTTCCTACTTAACAGCATGGTATTACATAAGAAAAATAGCAAAGGAGTGGTTTAACTTTTTTGTTCAAATAAGCTTATTCTAGCATACGTGACCACAGACCTAGCACACCTCAGAAACTATCTCAAAGGAGAAATGACTTGATAGTTTCACTTAATTGGTACCTAGGCAGTGACTCTCCAGCGATCTGAACAATTGATCTAACAGACTTTTAATGGACAGTAACTCCCTATTAATCAGGTTTTCAGCGCTGGGCTGGAATGTACATTGTCACATGGAGCAGGCAAGTGTCCAAGGAGCCTTGGATTCTAATTTCCCTTGCTACTAATAGCTTGGCCAAACAGCAAAACTCCCCCCACTCCCCTAGCCACTGTCCCCCATCCAAATGTCAAGCCATTTTTAATTATCAACAGAGGGCAAGTAGGAAAGCAGTAAGTTAAGGTTTATAGACCATAACGGCTCTAAATACAAAATTGCTGACCTCCTTATAAGGGCACTTTCATTTCAAAGGAAGATACCCAACACAACCTACAGGCTGCAAACTCACTGGATCTCAAACCAGACTGTGGCATAGGATAAATGCTGCTTCAGCTCTTGGGAGATTTCCTTTGTGTATACATGGTCTTGGAGTGGGGGACAACGATGACTAGAAAATATGACAAAAGAATGAGGCTACTCTCTGATAGATTTAAAAAAAATAATCCTTCCTAGATGCTCTTTTCCTGAGTGTGAAATGCTTAGAGGACTTTTGAAGAAATCTCTTACCACTCCTTCTACTATTTTCCTAGGTCACCGGCCAAAGTATTATGACAAAATTATTCAAGTATGCGTAATAAAATAAATAAAAACAATAATTCTGTAGCATCCTGGATCTCAGCAAAGTAGAGACATTTCTGCCAATTCAAGCATGTAGTAGGTTATTTTACTTCCACATTACTGAAGCAAATAGGCTTAAGTGATTCTTCCAGCTCTGTTATAAGAACTTCTTTTATTTCTGTTGAAAGCTTTTTCTAAAATTCACATTAGAGGTGGCATTTGGTAACATGTAAACCTTTCAAACTTAATCTGTGTTCTGAGTCTTTAGAGGAGACTGTAATGATAAATACCTACTAGGAGAACAAGGGAAAAATACCATCATGCAAATTTCCATTCACATACTCATCAGGTTCTTTTTATGGAAGACAAAATTCTGCCAAATTAGTACTTAAGATGAAGTATGGGCATAACAGTTTGAAAAACTGAGATCAAGATCCAGGTACTTCTGCAATTTTCATAGTTACTTAGAAATGATTGCCAATATTTACTATGGCTAAGTGGTTAATACATAGTAAAATAATACTAAAAGACTAACGCTTTAATAGTAACTTGAAAAATAAGCTTTAAATTGAGCCAAATAAAGGTAAATGCAAAAGGTATTCAGAACCATTGAAAAAAAAAAATCAATTCTCTTTACTATCTTTCTGATCCATACAACTAATGAGCTCTTTTGATTCAAGCATAGATTGAAATCAAATTGAACAGGTAAGCCTTTTGATTCCCTCTGATTTATTTCAGGAAACAATAATTAGGAGGAAACAATTTCAGAGCACTCAACAATGCACATAAATTACAAAGACATAAGGCTGTATGAGGTAAGATTGTAAATTCAAATATTTGCATGTGGTGATAGCTGGATTAAACTAGAAAATATATGCCACAATCAGCCACTAATGTAAAAATAACTGTTCAAATGTCCCTGTGATACACTTCCATGTAGTAAACAGTTTTCTACATTGTAATTTCTGAATTTAAAAAATTGTACAAAACTTACCATTTTCCTATGGTTTCAACAGTGTGTCAAAGATAATGACCAGGTCATAAAGAGGTAGTCCTTTATGCAAGAAAGATTCAGCATATATCTGGCAGTTCTAGCAGGGGGAAAAAAAAAAACAAACCATCAGTTTAGCCCATAGAGACCTGTGGTTCAATCCAGGGAAGCACTAGGCTAAAATAAATAAAATCATGAAGAAAAGTGTATCATTTCTAGTGCATGAAGACTTGTCAGGGCATTTTGCCATTTGGCTTTTATTAGCAAAGACTCCTTTGAATAATCTCAATTGCTCTGAACAGCCCCTTCAAAGGTGGCCCTAGTACTCCTGAGTCCTCCAACTGGCAACAAAAATTTCCAAAATTCATTAATTAAGCTTAAAACTATACGTAACCTTTATGTGGCCATAGCAGCCAATAAACTTGGCTAAAGAATGCTGAATTAGGACATTACTAAACACTTGCTCTAAGAAAACCAAGTTCTGCTTGATGTTATAAAAGCCCTACAAATTACTGAATTATCAGACTAATTAGGAAGAGAGTGAAAAAGCTATTAAAACATAAAGTCCAGTTTAAAAATGGATTGAGGTCTATCCCATCATCCAGCTGAACAATCTGTCCATTTCCCTTAAGGCATAGGGAGAACTATTACAGCACTCAGTGTAAAAAAGCTGAGTATTTAAAAACAAATTGCAGATATGAAGGACTGCTGCATTTGCTAAGGCATTTTTCTAAATTCAGCCCAGATGCTCTTCATGCCACGTGTAGGTCCCCCAAAAACAGAACAACAAAGCCACAATTTTCTACCCCAATTTCTGGTTTTGAGCGATATGCCAAACAAAACGACTTCGTTTAGTAAAGTAGGGAAGTGTTAATTTCTCACTTCACAAGCAGAGAAGCAACATACAAGAAATTAAGCGATTTGCAGAAAATCATATAGAAAGTCTACTTCTGAACCATTAATTGAAGCCAAATTGTACCCTGTGATTGCCAGATCTCTCTTGGCTTCTGCACAAACGAGACAGGGAGCAGGGAAACACGTTTGGGAGGATTCTCTCTCCCTTCCTCCATCACACTGCGGCCACTCACCTACCACTGACAGGTTTTCCCACAGCATCCCTGAAGGATGAACTCCAGTTTGGCAGAACTTAAAAACGTTTTGAAGATGGTCTTAAAGTTATTTCTCGTTCAGGCTTTGGGGACGTTGCCGAAACGCTATCGAAAATGACAAGTTTCGCCTAAACCGTAATTGCAGCAAGGTATCGAGCAGAGAGAACCCGGCAAGGACCGACGTGGGATCCGCCGGAGCAGAATCCTGCACCTGCTGAGGGCGGCAGGGCGATACAAACAACCGAGTCCCGAAGTGACTATTTAGCTGCAGAGATCAAAGTCTCCCGAGAAACACCCAGGCAAACCTCAAACTGAATACGTAGCTCCTGGGACTTCACCGCCACACGGAGCACACATCGCTCCACGGGCGCCCGGCAGAGCGCTGCCCGCCGGCCCGAGCCCCCTCCGGAGCCGCCTCTCGCCTCACCCCGTCTGCGCTCCGCTCCGGGGGCACCGTGCCGGGGCAGGAGCCGCGGCACCGGCACCGGCACCTGCCCAGCCCGGCCCGCCCGGCACCGGCTCCTTCCCGCCGCCCGCCCGGCGGCCCTAACCCGCCCCTGGAGCGCCCGGTGGCGGCCGACACAAACAGAACGCGGCGGCGGTGGTGCTGCGCGGCACCGGAGGCAGC
>VXBQ01014973.1:678272-692593 GCA_013400175.1 Phainopepla nitens | reverse complement strand
GCGGCGCGGCGATGCTGGCGGGCCGGGCGCCGCTGGGCGCCCCGGGCTGCGGCCGCCTTCTGGCAGCGGGGCTGCGGCCGCTGCTCTGCGGGCTGTCGCCGTGCTGGGTGACGGCGGGGCGGCAGTACCCGGCCCTGCGGGTAGCGGAGCCGGCGAAGGAGAAGCGGCTGGTGCGTAAGGAGCAGCGGAGCAGCCTCGTGGTCCGCCGCTTCATCGCCTGCCCGCAGCTGGCGCGCACCGTGCGGCGCTGCCTGCAGCGCGGAGCCGGGCCCGGGCCCGGCCCCCAGCCCCTCCTGCTCGAGTTCGCGCCTGGTGAGCTGCCCCGAGGCTCCGGCGCGCCCCAGTGACCTTGGGGGGTCAGTGCCAGCTGCCGCCCTCGCCACCGGCCGTGCTGGCACCCCGGCCCCGGGAAGGGCTGGTGCTGCTGGTGCTGGTGCTGCTGTGGGAAGGGGCCGCGGCCCGGCCTCTCCCGGGATTTCGGGCGGGGGTGGCAGCCGCGTTGCGTTCCGGCGCTGCCCCGGCCGGAATCCCGCCTGGGGGCTGCTCCGGAGCCGCGTCCCGGCGCGTTCCCGGGACATCTGGGTGTGGGCCCCGGGGTGTGCCCGGGGAGTCCATTTATGCGGAGCTTGGGGAATGAGTGCGGGTGCACCCTGCAGGCTTGAGTCATTCATGTTAAAATTTGGCTGTAGAGTGACCAGAGGTGTCATTTTCTGTCAGGTAATACTTTGATTTTGTGGGTGAACTTTATCAGTAAAAGCACACCAGGATTATGGGCTATGGCAAAAGCTCTGCAGTTACCTAATGGCTGGGTTTGGTTTTTTTTGTTTGTTTGTTTATATTTCTGCAGAATGTATTTTAAGGATAATTCAGTATCTAATTATAACGCTGTGCATAGTGTAATACAGTGAGAAATCTTGGGCAGGCTGCCTGTAAATCATTTCTCTAACTCTTGTTTTGAAGTGTTTAACAAACACAGGCTATCTCCTGTTGAAGGTGATATGTCCCAAGTGTTGTGTTGGGAAAATCACTAAAGGTAATCACTTAGAAACAGAAATGCAATTCTAATTTTTTTTAATTATTTTTATTTTTTTCTTTATTTTCCTACTTCAGGTCCTGGAATTTTGACTCGATCTCTGCTTGATGCAGGTTTTAGAGTGGTAGCTCTGGAAAGTAACTTGGATTTTCTTAAAGACTTACAGGTATACTTTTGATTCAGTTGCACATTTCTAAAACATAATTAAAGGGAAAACAAGAAATTAGCTTAAATTGTTGTGTAACTGTTGGATCAAAAGGGAATTAGGCAGTGATTGTTACTTGCAACATCTGACAATGCGTAATAAGAGTACGTAGTTTGGTATTGCACATCACAAATGCAGAATGTTTTTTAATTAATTTGGCATTTTGTGTGTGTAGGAATTCAAGTTCATACATAGTCTTTCTATGCATAAATAAAATTTCATGCATGAATTTGAAACTAATCAGAGTCATTGTAGATGTTTTATGTTTTCACAAGAATTCTATATGAAGCTGAAAGAAATCTGTCAAAATACTCCTAGTTATTCTGATTATCTCACAGTTTTATTTAATCTGTTTTCCTACAATTGACACTTAGCTGTGTTATCCTCTCCTGCTCACCTGGGCTTTGCATGGATTCAAAGGGGGTCAGACACAGAGCTGCAGAAGTTGCATTAAATTAATGTAAACAATGTAAACTAAAACATTTGCATTACAGTGCTGGTTTGGAACCAGTAACTCTCACCTGACTTAAAATGTGTATAAAAGGTATCCTCTCCACAGATATGAAGAATTCTAGTTTCAAATTGTTAAAAGAAGCGGTTTGTTTAGTTCAGTAGTTTGTGTGTCTTTTAAAAAACATTGCAGAACATCTTATTAACTTAAGACTGTGGGTTAAAGCTCAAGTTGAACAGCACAAAAAATGCCCAAATGCCCTGCACAGTGAAGGGGGCAGTTATTTTTATCAGCTGAAAGAAAGAAGCTATTCTTTTTATCAGCTGTAAGAAGAAGCTCTAAGGTTTGACTCTTGTTGACTGGGTAACAATTTTAGGTAGTGTTTGAATGCATTTTTTGTTTGGGTTGTGTGTTTTGCAAAACTAGTTACCATATCCGTATTACTTCAATGGATGTTGTTTTTATTCAGTCCCTAGAGAGTACCCTGGATGGGCAGTTAAAGGTGATTCATGGTGACTTCTTCAGACTGGATCCTTTGGCAAAGGGAGCTTTGAAACCACCTGCTGTGTCTTCTGAGAAACTTTTTGAAACCATGGGTGTAGCAGCAGTTCCTTGGAGGGCAGGTATATGTTTATGATCTCACATGTTACAAACACGTGTTTGAAAGGTGCATAGGCAGTTTGGCAAAACCTTTGGGATTTGCTTGAGGTATATGTTCTATTTAATACACATTAAATGTGTATTAAATAGATTAATGGATACCCGTTTTTTACCTTTCAGCTTTACTTAAGACTCACGATAGCTTCAGAACAGTCCCCTGCCTCCATGGCAATATCAGATAATTAGATATTTTCTTGTCCTTTAAAGTTTTAGTCTAATGCAAACTGGGCTTAGCTTTGACTAAGGCTTGAATTGTATTCATTCTTGAACAACATGAACTCACAGACTTTCTTCTCTTACTTGTTTGTAGTTTAGACATTAGAATTAATGAGATTATCTAATACATACTGCAAAATTTTAAAGATACTTTTGCTATTGTGGGAAACAGATGTTCCTTTGAAAGTTTTTGGAATTGTACCACAACAGTTGGAAAGAAACAGACTTTGGAGACTTCTTTTCGCCATGTATGAATGCAGTTCCATATACAAATACGGAAGAGTAGAACTCAACCTCCTTTTAAGTGAAAAAGAGTATACGGTACGTGCAAGGCATTTTACAGGTAATGAAGGTGTGGTGCTTCACAGAACACAAACCCATTTATATTGTATACTTAATGTTTTTGCTAGTGAATTTTTTTCTACCAGAATTTTTAAGTATTGTCAGTTTCTTACTTGTTTGCTTTATGCAGTAGTAGCGCTATTAAGAAACACTCTGTTGTCATATAACCACAGACGTCATTGAGAAGTATATGCAGTAGCAGACTAGCTGCTTTCCATTGTAAATTGTGAGGTGATTAAATTCTGTGCCACACTTTTGCAACAAGTTTGTTTACTAGTTGCAGGTAATAGTTAATGAACACTGAAAGCAAAACACAGAAACAAGTGAAGAGGATTCCGAGTCACTAAATACCAATACAGTGAGATGCACTTGTCCTCTTCAGTTGTTTTGTGTGCAGGACTGAAAAGAATAGAGGCAAAATATAATAATTTACACTCCTTTTTATTAATGCTCTGTACACTAAGGTGCAGAGCCTTTTCTGGATTATATATTCCTAATTTATGCTGTCCCAAAGCTCTAGTACTGTACTTACACTTCACGGATGACTTTTTTTTTCTGCCCCCTCCCCGCCCCATGAAACTGGGATGTTCGTACAGAGTCTTAAACATTTATTACTTGAAGAAGACAAGGACTTCCAGGTCTGTTTACACAACCAGTGTTGTGTCTAACACCCCACTGAAAAAAATTAAATATCTTAAGTATATTCTGTGAAATGACAGGTTGGACAGAACTGAAATACCCACTTCTATGGTTATGTTTTAATGGTCAGATTTTTTACTAAATAGAGGGGAGTCTATTCATTTAAGGCAGTCCCTGTTTCTTTTTTTTTTTATTATTATTAACTTTTCTGGTTGTAATGTGAATTCTATTGCATAAGAGTTGTGTAGTAAAAGCTGTTGGAACCTTCTTTAACTAGGCATTGTTGATTCCTTTTTGTTGGTTGTTTTGGCTTTTTATCATATGAGAAGGCTCTATGAATCTATTACATGCAGTTAAATCTCCCTGCTACAATTTACTTCTTTCCGTGCCCTTTTTGAGAATAACCACAAGCTTTTCTTTCTTTTCTTGCCCTAAGAGCTGTTTGATTTGTAACATTGATCAGGATGATGACTATGCTAGTTGCTTAATGTTTGGCGAGGTCACCTGATTTTTTACTTACTCTGCTTTGTGTGTCTTCTTGGGAATATTATCTTATCAGTGCAAGCTGATAACTCTGCCAAAGTTACAGTTTTTATGTGAAATCTGATCCTTATTTCTTTTCTGTGTGAAACTTCCTTGCCTTAAAAGGAACCAGAAAGTATATGCTGGAGATTCATACATAGTTCAGTTATCCAAATAACTGCTGTGAAGAAATACTTCAAGTATTACAATGTCTCTAGCCCTGTGTTCTGACAAGATACACTAAAATAGCACAAAGCACGTATTTAAGGCCTAATGCAACTTTTCCTTGGAATTCTAGACTTAGCTGAATTTCTTACTGTTTTACATATATATATATATACGTGGATTTTGCTTAGATTAAGACACAGTCTTGGTTTTTGCAGCAAAAATGCTTGCTCTTTGCCATTTTTTTAGGTATTAACAGCAAAGCCTGGGAAGTCGAAGATTTATCAAGCACTTACTGTACTTGCACAACTAGGATATGAAATTGAACTACTGCATAAGGTAAGAGTTTTGTACCAGCTGATATGGCCTAATGCTATGGACATGCATTTAGAAAAGGCTTTATAGTGGTTTACCATTGCAAACTAATAGGAAGCTAACTTGATGTTTAAATTAGTTGGAGAAGTGTTGAAAACTTTTGTAAAATCTAAACCAGTCATGTTTTGTGTAAATAAAACTCTTTCAATTAAGCAACATTGTTTTTCACTATGATGTCAGTGTTTTCACTGCAAGCCATTGTACTCAAAAACATTTCTTCTCAGATTCTGGTAGATAAAAAAAGAGGTGTTTTCACACCAGATAAACATTTTCCATTTTGGTAATGGTTGTGTGAAACTAGAAGTCTGCTTTTCCAATCTGCCATAGTCTGCTCTCTGTTATATCCTCTGAATTTTGCCATCGACTTCCTAAGCTATGTTCAGTAGAATTTGTTTCAGTCTTGGTGCTTTAATGTTCCAAGCATACCTGCTTCTCCTACTAGTCAGTACCTTCTTACCTTGTGAAACATGCTGTGGTTTAGTTTTAAAACTTTTTTTTTATGTTGTCCCCCCCAGTTCCCCATGAGCACATGGCCATCAACTTTCAGTTAGTTTATGCTTTTCAGATTTATCTTTGTGCTCTGTTTTTCTAGGAACCTACCTTCATAGTTTAAATGTTTTGCTAATCTAAAATAAGGTTTTATAATAATAATTAATTCCATAATAATATTTATTCCAAAATAATTATTTATTTATAATAATAAATAATTCCATAATACATGGAATGTATTATGGAATTTGCTTTCTCCCATAGGAACCTTGGGCTTCATTTGCAACTAATTTGAAAAATGGGGGATTGGCGATACCTAAAGCTGTGGTAAGATTGCTGTATACACTTTTCTTCTGAAGATGCAGCTAAACTACTTTTAATTAAAGGCTGAAGTAACTTTATAGCAGCATTTACAGATGTATTTTTTAAGAACTGCTCTAATTAAAATTTAAGGCACCACAGAGATTCATCAAAAGTGGAGTGAAGAATTGCTATTATCTTAGAAACTGAAATAAACTAATATCTTTATTCTGTATGGAAAAATATATAGTGAATAAACAGCACAAAGGAATATGAATAGGTAGAGTATTTTTCAGAGAAAGTTCCTGATGGTCACATCTACCTGCTTGAGCAAAACAAGTGTTACCACAGTTAATAACACAATCAGTATGCTGCTGGTTTTGATGAAAATAGTTATTCATATGCCTATTATAAATTTCATGTGCAGGTTAATTGTGGAAAAGCATGAGTCTCCAATCTTAAATTTGAGAAGTACAAAAATACCTTGTGTAAAGTTCTTTACTTCTCTCCTTTGGAGAAGTAATGATGTTCCTTTGTATTAAAAACGAATATTCCCATTTAATTATGATAATACAAAAGCATGTTTACTTAATATTTTTAAGTTTCACACTCCCCAGAAAACTGCTATGGTGGTGTGTTGAGTGTAGTTTGCAATATTTCTGTAATATGTAAGTGACTGGGTATGCCTTATATGCTTACTTGTGTCTCTGAAAAGCCATGTAGAGAGGCCCATCAGGTGGACTATGCAAGATGTACTGGGACAACTTTAGAAGCACAGATGTCAGATCTAATATATCCATTGCTGCCAATGCAGAAGTACATTTATTTCAGTTGAAGACTCCACTTTGTCCCAGTTTAATAAAATCTCATGTTGCAGTAGTGTCTTAGTGTTGCACTCACATAATTCTGTCTTTATATATAAAAGTTCTGATACCTTGCATAGTATAGAAATACAATAGGACATATAATATGTCAAAAACTTACATCAAGCCTGTATTGTCAATTTCAACTAAAAAAGCCCAGTTTTAAAATATAGAAATAAACCCCAAATGATAGTATGTTTCTTTTGTTTTCTATTTCCTTTTCTCTTTGAGGCACAGGGAGGTGAAGCCTCATCTTCCGATGATATCATCCTGTTAAGACTTTTATTCAGAAATGTTACTGGTGCCAAAGATGAAACTCGTAGCTTAAGATAGATACTGTCTTAAAAAGTGATTTTTTTTTCAGTGACTAACTCTGTTTTTCTTGCAGCAGGTGCCAAATGACCATTTATGTTTGGTACGACTGACTCCTCAGCAACATCTATTTACAGGAGGCTTGAAGCCCTCAAATGCATCTACCTTTATTTTCATGGTGAAACAGTCTTTTGCTAAACCTAAGTCTAGACTTACTGATAGATTAAAGTAAGTAAGAAAGAATTACAGTTTTTATACTTCAGCGAAATAGATGAAAATATTAAAATATGTTCCCAAAGTGGTATTTATTTGCAGATGAAATGCTGCCTTTTAAAAAACTAATTAATTAATTTAATTAATTTTAAATTAGTCATCAACATGTAGAATAGAAGATTTCATTTGTGCAACTTACTATACAGTATTTTGGGGACTGTTCCTGTCAGGAAGGTTTGCAAGTATTTAGAATGTATATGTGCAGTAATTCCTGTACCTCCAATGGAGCTTAGGTCATGTATCTGCAAGATGTTTTCACTTATTTTACAGATATAAAAATAAACCCACCGAGAGTTTTGCAGTTACAGAAATTGAAAGCTGAAAGAGATTCAGCTTATAACAGACATCAAAATGAAAACAGCTGTAGGTTATAGAAGGTGGAATGGGGATGTCCTCAAATGGCTGTTATCTAATTAAAAAATTAGGCTTTAGACTTTACCAATTATGCAAGCTACTCATGTTTCTTTACAGTCAGTAGATTTCTGTTTCCCAGAAATGGAAGGTGTTCACAGTCTGGAAAGCATTGCCTTCTTGCTGATGAAAATAATGAATATACTTCTCATTTGCTGGTAGTAGGTTATGAAAGTTAATTTCCAGAAAGGGGGAAAAATAAGCTACTAAACTCCAGTAATTCTTTTAGCAAAGACAAGTACAAAGAGCCTTAATGGATTTCTTTCTTAAAGCTCAGTGGTATACCTCATCTCCACTCGATCCTTCAGTCAGGAAGTTGAAGGCTTCTAATATGCATCTTCTGTGTGTTTATACACTCTTCTGCTGTCTGAGAAATAGTTAATGTATGTGCACATTTATAAAAGTATAGCTTTCATTGCAGAGATGTAGATGGGGGGAGGGTGGATACATCTGTTTATGTGTAGAAGAAAATACCTGGGAGGTGTAAGTCACTAGTTCCTGCTATACTGAGTCACCCTTGGCTTTAATTTCTCCAGCACTGAAACACCCTTTTTATGCTGTAATGCCTGTTACTGACTTATGCATTTAGGGTGGATGAGGGAGAGAGAGCACCTATCCTGTAATGAGGCGGTTTGTGTGGTTTGGTATTGTCTATGTGTGCTGGGGGCTCTATTTGCTGTTCATGTGTTTTAATAGCAAAGGTTTCTTCCTGTTTGCAGTATGGATTGAA
This sequence comes from Phainopepla nitens, assembly GCA_013400175.1. NCBI lineage: Eukaryota > Metazoa > Chordata > Aves > Passeriformes > Bombycillidae > Phainopepla > Phainopepla nitens. Next base: position 684,607 of record VXBQ01014973.1, on the reverse strand, counting down.
AGTAACTTGTGTTGGAAGAAGAGGTTAGCTTCTTCTAGAAGCTGTGAAAGAGTGAACTGGACCTTCAGATAATGTTTCTTGCTTTTTAATTTTTCACAGAAAGAAATGCTCCATTATGATTTTGTTTGTTTGTTTCAGTTCATGGAGCTTGGACAGTTGTGACACATTACTGAAAGCACTAGAAATTCCCAAAGATGCTTCAATGTGTAACTTGTATCCAGAAGACTATAAGCGTCTTTTCGAGGCTTTGCAAAACTCCGATATGTTTGGTGAAACCTTCTTCCATGATGAAGTCTTGGCAAGTACAAGGACCATGAACTTATGAAGCTAAAGCTTTTGGAAAATCACCTTTGCTTCTGGAAGATTACTTTGTTAAAAAGTGATTTAAATAAAATCAGAGACACTGTCACCTAGATGATTTCCTGTCCAAACAGGAAAAATTTAGCAAGTAACAAGAGCCCTTCTACACAGGATGAAAGTAATGAATTCACAATTATCTTTCACAATCCTCTCTGGAATGGACAAGCTTTGCAACTTTTGCAGGAGCTTACTAGCTTCTGCTACTTTTGGATGTACCACTTAAATGCAACTTTGTTGCACTGTTGCTGTATATTTACGACATTTGAAAAAAAATTAGCAGACCAAATTATTATTTGTCTGGTTTTTATTTTAGTGCTTAATGATTTGAATGCCCTTTTGACAGATTCACAAAATACAAAGGTCTTTACAACCACTGAGTCTGCGGTATTGTCTTCTTTTCTGAATTTGCAGCCTAAAGTCAACGTAAGCTAATAAATTAATAATGGTATGTTAACAGAAGACAAGGTAATGACAGGGTGCTAAAACATTAACCAAGAGTTGCTTAAAATAAAGATTGTGATATCCCTGAGGAGAAGTTGTAACAGTTCTTTCTTTTGAAAATAACAGGGGCAACCTGTACTAATTTATAATACAATACACAAACACCTACATGTGTATAGGGATTGTTTTAGGTCTGAAAGTCACCAGAATATTCAGTGCTGTATAAATGATTTTTTTTTAAAAAATAAAATCATCTTACTTGAAGTCTTTTCCAATATCTTTCTTTAATGTGTATACATGTACCAAAAAATTACTCAAAACCAGATGCTATTCTGTTTTTAGCCATAGTACTCTGTAAGGCAACCTATTCCTGATTTCTATTTCTGTCTTACTATGTAACTGTTCTGTTGTTGTTCAACAATGCGGAGAGGTTGTACTGTGTTCAATTCTATTGTAGCCTCTGGGAAGAGCTGTGGCAAAAAATACACTTCTTAGCAAAGCACTAGTTTATAAAGTGCCATGTTGATGAAGGCTGAGCTATTTTCAGGCTGTGGATAGCAGTCGTGCCCCAAACAATGCAAACAGAGAATTGTATTTCTTAAGCTTAGTGTGAGGTATAGATGTGATAAGCATTCATCTTTGTCTTCCTCCTGCAGTTCTGGCTGCAGATAAAAAATTGACTTTGAGTAGCCTCAGTTCACTCTGCTAGCTAGGCTGCAGCTCTCTCCTGAACCTGCTGCTGAGCTTTTCTAATGTTAGGATGAAACTCCTGGAAAGGCTGAGGCTTAATCTGCAGTCTGTCTCAGAGCCTTGCTGGTGTGCTGGTGCAGGTTGTCAAGATTTGAGGCTTCCTTTCTGTTCACATCTCTGACTTTCAGAGATAGTCAGTGTTAATTGTCAATGAATGGCAAACTTACATTAACAGAAGCAATCCCACCTTTTTCAGTCTCTTTAGATGGTAAATGTCTTCTCTACTGGTCTACAAGACTGCTGTCTCTTGGGCTGATCCTTCCCTCCCTGCCTGAGTCAAAACACCTTGCTCTTGTTGCAGCAAGATGTCTAATACATTCAACGTACCAGGAGAAGGATTCTATACATTAAGTGTAAGACCACCACTGCCTAAATAAATTTCTTCAACTGTGTGCTGATAACATTTCAAACATGAACTGAAAAAAAGAAAATTTGTTTTATTTTGATGCTGTTGGAACGCAGCACTTAATGAGCCAATGCAGAGTAACACCAGGAGTCTTTTAAGTGGAAGGAATATTGCGTAACTGGAGACTTGAAGTGAGATTTAATGCTCAGCAGAACTGCACCATTAAGGCTAATGTAAGCAACGTTTAGCTCTGATCACAAATGTGAAATGGAGAGAAATGCCTGCCATTTTAAAAATTATTTTAGTATTCATGGAAAAGATGGAAAAATTTTACATATACAAATTACTGTATATGAATAAATACTCAGAGAGTGAAAATTAAGTAGGTCTATATATTTGATTAAATGATGCTATCCACTCAGTAATTCCTACTGTTGCAAGATTATAGCTTCTGTAGGATAATGTTGAACTTCCACTTCACTTTAAAATTTTAAATTGTATATAAAGGCTTGTCATATTTTCTGTTACGATTTTTAATCAATGCTGTACTATTTGTGTTCCACATGTGATGCACTATCCAGTAGAAGACTTTTAAGTGTTGCTCTCACTCTTCCAATTTTTTTGAGGAGCTGCCCAAAAATGGTGTTTGGCATTCCATATTAAAGCACCAGTATATCACAGCTGGTATATTGATTGTAACTTTAGAGACACTAAGTCTTTTCTAGTGGTCCTCATCATTTGTGCCATCTGTCTGGGAAGGAAAATTATGACTGTGCTAGCGATTGCCTAAACTTTTCCTACTTAACTATACTTAAATCATAACAAACACAAATAGACACAGAAACAAACCTGGCTCAGTTAATGAGAAATTTTGCCACTTGGAATCAGGAGGTCAGTTAAGTTGAACTCCATAGTCAGTTCACTTTTGATCTAGAGGAAGGGTTTGTGACCTTGCAGTAATTAACACAGTAGATGTGATAAGGGGTTGTTAAGGTGGAATGTGTCTGGGCTGGCTACTAAACCTGTTCAGCATCAGAAATTAGAGCTTAGCCTTGCAGGTTAATGATAATGTTGATGGAAATACCAGCATAAAACTTGAGAAACAGATTGTTTGTATAGTTTAGGATGTGCAAATGTGATAGGAAGAAACAGGCTTCCTGAGAAGTAGGTTGAATTAATTGTTTTGTCAGGCTGAACACAATCTGTGGGGCTGCAGATTGAAAACTCCAGCCTGAGCTTTGTAAGACTTTAATTAGCAAAGCCATACCTTTCTTCTGTAAACATGGAGAATATGGAAATAACAAGTAACTTTTCCGGAAAGGACAAGTCAGTGGGAGATGTTTATTTGCTCACATTATATCCTTGTTTAACAGCTGTTGCATCTTTCCTGGTGTGGGCTGTTTTAACTTGTCACTGCTAAAAAAAGGCCCACGGACTGTCCCCAGCTGATAGAACACAACATGCAGCAAGCACAAAAAGCCTAAGGGAAATTAGGGGTAGTTAAGATACACCAAATGAAACAGTCGATTAGTCATAATGTAACTCTTTAACCACTGATGTGGTTGATCCTGTTGACAGGACCCCAAATAGACAAACAGCTCAGAACTTCATAAGCTTGCTTCTGTTGTTTGAAGGAAATTCATGTGTTAGAGGCAGGGAAGATACAAATAAAGTAGAATAGTTTGGTAAATTGCCCAGTAAAAAACAGATAAAATCTGTATGAAATTTATCATGAATTTCTGCTTAAAAAGCTTCTGCAGTGATTTTTAATTTAACATTCTAGAATCAATTTTTCGCCAGCACATCAGTGTATCTCTCTTCAAGAGATACGTGTTCATAAAAGAATTGTCTGTACTTACAAGCTTTCAGCTAATTAATTGATACTTATTCTGTGCTGTGACACAGATTTTGTACAATCCAAAATTTAACATTTTGTGTTTTGAGCTATATTTTGATCCCAGAAAAAAAAAATCCATTTTGTAATGTGTTGATTGGAATGACTATTGCACATTTATGAGTAAGGAGCAGAATTTGAATTATTTCATTACTGCAGCTGTTTCTCTAAATTCATATTGTAAAACATGCTGTCCTGAGATAGCAGAGCTAAAGCTCCATGACAGTGTCTCCTGGCAGTAAGGATATATGACTAATTCAGCAGCATCAGCCGCAATTAAGTGATATTTCCTACAAAACTGCCCTCATTACATTCCTTGACAGCTGCTTCTGTCCAGAATGTGTCATGCACTTCAAACAGCTGCTGAGAAGTCTGACGTGTCTAGGTCAGTGTATGACTTGGTCATATAAAAACACCATGCTGATAACAGGGATTAAATTCAACTAAATATATTCTTGGACTAAATAAACACTAACTGGGATATGCAGCCCTAGTATCATTGTGCTTTTGAGAAAATTCAGACTGATGATTCCAAAAACATCCAAGTTGGGCATTTCATTGATTGCACAAAGACTGTTGAATGGCCCTCCTAGGCAGATTCGTCACCAACCTGGAGGTGTAGATATCCATTAATCAGTTCTTCAGGCCCTGCACGCAGATGTCCAAATATCCAACACTGCATTAAAATGTTTAATGCTGTGTTTGAAAGCTTATCTATACAGAAATCTCTTACTGCAATTGTATTTTCATATTGCTTGAAATGCAACGTCAGCTAAAAGCTGTTTTCAAGCTTCTGTGGCTTGTTTCCTGTACAGCTTATGCCAAGCTGATGGAAGTCACTTTCTTCAGGTATTCATGCTTCAAGTGTTCCTAGGGTAGCTGGGCTCTTCAAAGTTGTGATTTTTATTTTGTTTGTGTGTCAGTGAGACAGAAGACTGCATGCCCTCAGATGTGTTTTGCAAGGTTTTTTTGTGTTACTGGACACATAACTAAGAAAACCTGTCCAGAAAAACTGAGAAAATAATGAAAATTACATCTGGTATTATATATTTATATTACCTCTTCCCTGAGTGCACTTTTTGCTGTTCATGGGGAGGCCTTTAGGTTCATGCTTTTTGTATGACCATTCACTTCTTAAATTTATCCACTAAAAGACATGGATGTTAACTTCTGTTATTACTGGGCTTGTTTTTGGTACAGGTTTTGGGTGATACCTGCTTATAAACCAAAACAGCATAGACAGGAAAATGCAGAATATTTAACAGTGAAGCAATAAAGCATACAGGCCAAATACAGAGCTAATTGCCTAATATTTTAATAACTACTAAGGTTAATTCTTGAGAAACTCACACTAACATTGTAATTTAACACATTTTAAAAATTTGCTAGAAGAGCTAAAGATAAGCATAGTAACATGCATAATGATTTCACTAACAGCTAGATCACTGTCAGTTCTTTTGGTAATGAATTACATCATTGCAGCATTAAGCAAATGTCAAAATATATTTTTCTGTGAAAATCCTCTGGCTTTAGGTTCTTCCTAACAGCAGCGTTTTAGATATGCATATTGCCATTCCTTATTACCTTGTTGCAACTTGGATAAAAACAGTTGCAGACTGAATAGTTATTGAGAACAAAACGGAGTGGTTTTTAGCACTGCACAGCTTGCCAGAACTGCTAGGTCTATGTCTCAGTGTTCTTTGACAGCACGGATCAACACTCCTTTCCAAAACACAAGCGCTGCCTCCCTCTATAGGCGTGATAAGGAAAACCAGACAAAGTCCATCTGCAGTTTAGCACATTTACCCTGCATCCTGTGTATAATCTCATAAATGAATGAAAGTTATGCAGACCCCTAGAGAAAGCACTTATTTCACGGGCTTTGAGCAACAACATTTCAGATTAATGCAAGTGTTTTGTTTTTCCCTTTGTCATTTATCTGCTCCCTCTAACTCATGATTCTGACAAAAAGTAATCTGGTGTATGCAGCGCATTCTCAGTGAGAAACATCACCAGAGCTTAGGTGCCCAGCAGCTACTGGCCCAGTCATATTTCTTTGTATTCAGATCACACTGAGATCCAGAAATACGTCCAGCTGCCAGCTCACAAATACAATGTCCTTTTTGAGGATGTCTTTTGACTGATATCACATCCCTTCCTTAGTAAACTAAACTGTTTAATATTTTGTGTATAAATAACTTAAGTGAGGGTGCCAGGAGGATGGAGCCAGGCTGTGCTCAGCGGTACCAAGCAATAGGACAGGAGGCAAGGGGCAGAAACTGATGCACAGGATGTTCCACCTGAACATGAAGAAAAACTTTATTACTATGTAGGTAACTAAGCACTGGAGCAGATTGTCCAGAGAGCAGATTGTCCAGGAGTCCGCCTGACTGGAAATATTCAATATTTCTCTGGGTGCAGTCCTGTGCAACGTGCTCTGGGACGGCCCTGCTTGAGCAGGGAGGCTCCACCAGATGACGCACTGCAGTTCCTTCCAACCGGACCCATTCTGGGACTCTGTGATATGCACTAAGTGCGTCTACA
>VXBQ01014973.1:634052-678180 GCA_013400175.1 Phainopepla nitens | reverse complement strand
CGCGGCAGGATGGAGCCGGCGGCGCTGGAGCGCTTCCAGAGCCCGGGCAAGGGCAGCGGCCTCCGCTCCCGCCGCAGGGTGCGGCCCGGAGAGCTGCTCTACCGCGNGGCCGCGCCGCGCTGTGCCTGCGGGGCCGGGGTCCGTGCCCCGGAGGGGCGGGATGGGATGGGAAGGGGGTACGCGCTCCGAGGAGCCGGCTGTGTGCTGCCAGGGCTCAGGTGGGAGGCTCGCCGCTTCCTGCCGCTCTTTTTAACTGGTAGCTTTTTTTTTTTTTTAAAGGGCTTTTTTGACGATGTCGTCTCTTTCCGGGCGCGGGAGTTTCCCGGTCTGGCCGGAGGCGGCGTGGCTCGGCTCGGTGCGGGGCCGCTGCTGCGCGGCGTTTTCTCGCCGGGCTGGCGATGGGTGGTGGGAGGCTCCGGCCGCCGCTCAGGCGCTCCTGAGTCCCGCGGGCCGAAGGGAGCGGTGCCCTGGGCACCGGCAGAGCTGAGGGGCTCCGGCAGAGCTGAGGGGCTCCGGCCTTCAGGAAATAGCAGCAGGCGGTGCTCGAGTTTCGTGTCACCCGCCCGGATTTATCCCGTTAAGGAGCACGTGGTTTGGGGACGTGCGGGAAATAAATGCCCGCCTTCCTCCCGCAAGTCCTGACAGGTGGAAACCGACAAAGTTACGCGTAGTGACTTTCTGTGTTTGTTTAGAAGGAAACAAACAAAGCCGGTTTTTAACCTTGAGCAGTTTCCCAGCAAGCTGGATTGTGGTAGAGCTGTTAAAGGAACATCTGTGTATTAATACCTTAAACATACTGCCAGATAAGCCAAAACCCTGTATATTGCCAAGACGTGAAGAAGAGAGACAGGAGAAAATTCGATACTGCTAACTTTCAGATTTTTGCTTTGGTTTGATTTTTGTTTGGGTTGTTTTTTTGGGCCGGTTGGGGAGGGGATGGAAGTGGGCGATTTTGAAAATATTTGAAGTTTTGTTTGTTGAAACAGTCCAGGTGGTTTGCTTCATGTCCTTTACAGGGCATCTCACTTCATTTAAAGATATGAGAATATGGTTCTCATGTAATCAAAGAAAAAGTTGGCAGTGTATTCCAGGTAATGCTTGCATCTTACTTCGACGTATTCAAAACAAAACCCCAAACAAAGCAAAAACCCAACAAAAACTCCTCCAAAAAACCTCCAAATAAACACCAAACTCAAAAGATTTTTAGCTATTATATCTGTGAAGACTGACTTTTGACATCAGAATCCTTTGGGGTTGTGACTGAACGTTTTCCACTTGAAGTTGTGAGAGACGGCAGGCTGAGTGCAGCAACAGGTGGAATAAAAGTGAATCTGAGGTGTTGGGATGTAGGCATGTAACCAGGGCATGTTTTGATGGGAGAAACAATGGTATTATCAATGTGTTATATCACGACAGGTTATTCATTTGTGGTTTTTTTAATATAGTGGTAGCAGTTAAATTAGAAAATAAGGAAGTAAAAAATATATTTCCACCAATCTGTCTTCCTTTGCAAAATATGCTGTGGCTAGACAGAGATTTTAGATCAAGACTGTCTAAGCTGACATTAATTAAAGGAGATCTATACCTCCATACAGAGATCTCAATTTTTTTTTCTTTTTTTTTTTTCTTGGTTATGTATAGAAATTAGGCAGATGGTAAGTACTGCTAAACTGTGATGTGAAATAGAACTCTTTCAACAGTCTGGATTTGATCTGGTTGAGTCTGGTGTGGTCTTTGTTCAAAGTGAGATATCAGAAAAAGGTTACTACTCTCTTCCATGACTACAGATAAAAGTCAGGTTGTCCACTACTGTTCCTATTTTTCACTCTGATCTTTAGGTGGCAGTACAGGAACACAAATTTAAAAAAAAAAAGTCTAGTTCTTAAAGTTGATTAAGTGTTTTAGCAATCCTTTTATATATGCAATTAATGTTTGAGGCTTTACACTGATGTGTAATTCTATACTTGCATTTGTCTCTTGGCTTGTAGTAGTGAGTGTTGTCTGATGCAGTTTTAGGCTGTATGAGAAGTGCTGGGTGAGACAGAAGGTGAAGTGCAGAGTATCTTCCTTCTGGACTGCCTGCTGAGAGGCAGCGTGGTCTTTCCAGGATTTGGGGCCACAGCCTTGTGATGGTGCTGACTTACTCTATGACCTTGGCCAAGTTCCTATAGCCAGGGTCTGATGTACCAAAGCAGGATAAGCTTGGCTGTTGGGGGACAGTTTTCTGCTCTGTTTTAGAAAGGAAAGCTCAGATAGTGCAGTAGTTCCTTTTAGTCTTACCTCAATTAAAGTGAATATTATTGTGGATTTTAAGTGCTGAAGTACTTATATTTTTGGACATATATATATATATATATATACATACATACACATACTTAATGCATCTAATGGCAGAAAGATTAACAACCCTTCCTTATCTTGCTGGGCTGTTGGTACTGTTTTTATAGTGAGGATAAATTTTTTGGTCATTGTTGTTAGGTCTACATCGTATGTAGAGCAGATGGCAGATTTTTGTAACTGTCTCCCCTTTTGTGATTTCTTCTTACTTCAAATAGAACCCTGTATTTTCTAATGAGAGGTTCATGTTTTTTATACAAGGCTGGGCTAAAATGTTCTGCTGTTCGTGGTTTAATATGATAGCATAGCTTTTTGGAATGATATTCTGTTAGCAATTATAAAAAGTACTGTGCTGAAATGGGATACATAATAAAGATTAGCTCTGAAATATGAATTTTGATAGAGTGTTGACAGTGTGTATTTCTATGGAAGCAGTGTCTTGGGAGAACCTGATGTATTTCATGATGGTACATTTTTTGCAAGAGCATCTGTATTGTGAGAAAATTTGAACGGCCAGCATCTTTTTCGCACAATTTTCTGGGGAAAGCAGTAGAAAGATTTTTCTTTTTTCTCTTTCTAATTAAAAGATTTCTTTATGGCTTCTTCCATGCTTGAATACCTCTTTAAATGTTGATCTGACTCTCAGATTTTGAATTGAAAATATACCCAGCCTGTTACAGATTTGGAATCAAAATGAAGTGAAAGTCAGTGATACCTCTGGTGTTTGTTTGCTCTTCATAAAACATTTCTGTGATGCCTTGTAGTTACAAGAATCCACTGCAAGAAAACCAACAAGAAATCCGCTGCAGGTACCAACTCTCTGCAAGAAAATTTAAGTCTTAGTTGACAGTTAGGAGCAAGCAAGCAAACCTTATAGAATCTGAGTCTCAGACAAAGTAGGAGAAAAGAGGTAACACCATCCTATTTCAAAATGCTGTACCATTTATGCCTTTAAGTGAAATGAATATATAAGTAATGAATAACATTATGTATACACTATGAAATAAAAGGCATTAGTGTTTCTTGTTTGGTTAAGCTCAGAGGTTCAGACTCTGCAAATGGGTTAAGAGGAAGTATGAATGTATTTTTTGAATGACTACAAGTTTTCTAAACATATTTGGAAAAAGAAAAAGCATTAAAGCTGGGTGATAAGCTAGATATGACAGCAAAAATTGTTGCAGTATGGGAAATATAACCAAGCCTGAATAGTTGGGTGATTACAGGGTACTAAACACAGGCCAGCAATTGTATGCTCCTTGTTTGATTTCACCTGATTTAAAAATAGCAAAATGAAAACACCTTTACATTCAGAACTGTGCATTCAGTCCTGTGTCTTCAGCATTGACACACTCTTAAATTGCCTGTTTTGTTATTATTATTGCTACTATTATGACTACTGCTCCTAATACAACATTGTGTCATTTCATCACCACGAATGTTGGCGTACCATTGTTAAAGAATGGAGTGTCAAAGTTAATGGCAGCCTGAAGGTACAAAAATACCGTTAACTTTTAACCATGATATGGAATTTTTTAAGCAGAGAGAAGCAGGGTTTGACTCAGAGTGACAAGGGGGGTGGTTGTGATTGTGTGATCCTTCCCACCACTGTGCCTGTGGCTTAGAGTTGTGTGGTTCTGCTTGAGGACAGCTAGTTGATGACTGTTCAAGTGTACCCCTTTCCCACTGCAGCAGGGAGGTCAACAGAGGAGAGGAGCTCATTATTTTGGCTCTTTAGCAATGAGAGTTTCTCCATGAAGGTTCTGTCATTCACCAATAAAGCTAAGGTGCTTCCTTAAGCACCAAAGAGAGCATCTCTTCTAGCACAGCACCGGAGTTCTGCTGCTTCCAGCTTTGCTGGGTGATTAGGTGCAAGCTAATGGATGCTCTTTTGTTATGTGATGTTTAGCATGTATGAGACTTCCAGTAATGCATGAGGCTATGGAATCTACACTGCCTCCTTATTTATATCTGAGAAATACTTGTTGCTGGTTATTACAGAAATAGCTTTAAATTTAGGCTAATTTCTTGAAAACATCCTGTTTTGTTGCTCTAGGTGTTTGTACAGGGATTCTAAAGTGTGGAAAATGAATGTTTGATGATGGATTCTTTGACTTTTAACTTTTCATCAGTTCTCATCAAATGGACATAGTTAAATATTATAGTTCTTTAGATATAAAACATATCCATGTTTTATAGTTTGCTGGTATAAAATGGTGTTTTGGTTTTTTCCCTCCTGTGGAATATTTTATTTCCATGGTTGTTTATAGAATGGAAAAACAATGTTTTTAAAATTCCTTTAACATATGTAAGAACATAATTCTTACCACATAAATTAATAAAGTTGGTCAGCATGTCTTGGTGCCATGTCAATAAGGTTTTTTAAATGTGAGATGTATATCATCCCTTCAGTGCCAGTCAAAGTTCTAGATAGAGTTCCAGTAGTTTTCAAGATGCGTAACTTCTTATGGAGTAGAGGAATATAAAAAAAGATCCTGTTTGTTAATCACAGTGTGAGTCTTAGGAGCAAGTATGTTTTTGTGCTTCCAGGGTAGGATAATCTTGGGAATAATATGCTGTAATTTGATGGAGCATCCTGACAATTAGGAATGAAACTGCAGCACTGACTACTAACGTACCTGAAGTGTGAAGTAAGAGCAAAGCATGTGAAACAAAATTGTATGTGAGATAAAAGCTGTACAAAGTATCATAATTTCAGGTTCTGTGTACATTTTTGACACTATTTCCCAAGACCTGAGAAATTAAACCCTGCCACCACCAGCAGTAATGTTTCTCTCTGTAGCGGAATGACAGCCTGGAAAAAGGCAGCATTTTCCTTAGAAGAGACTCTCTCGCCCCCATCTCAACTTCCTCCCATAGTGTTGAAGCAACTTCATAAAAGCAGTATAGAAATGCCTTTTTTTTTTCTGCCCTCATGCCAGCTGGAGCCATAGAAGTGGCTTTCAGGCTGCTGTCCCAAGCTGCCAGGAATATAATCTGTGAGGGAGACTGAAGACATAGACTATGCTTTCCTGCAGTGTCTCGTCCAGAGAAGGTCTGTATCAGAAATTACACTTATAGTCTCCGTGTCTCATTCCTTCTGTTTGGAGTCAGGTTGAAGAGGGCGGAAGAAGGGAGCTCTGGCATTCAAGGTAGCATTCATAAGAAGTTGTCCTGTCCTGCCTGTTGATTTAGTTTACTTTCCTCACAGCACCCTTTTTAGTGTGGTCAGGGGTTTAATGTGTTACTGTTAGGAATATCCCTTGGTAGGTGTTTTTGACTGACTGTTTATCCTAGAGGCTTGTTTTGAGAATGTAATTCAGGTTCTGTAAGCTGTAAACCCTTCTTTTCATTGCGTAGTATTTTGGTCTTCAGTTGGTGCCTTCTCACTGTTTTGGATATTGTGGGCTTGCTTTAGGTAATATATGGGTCATGCTAACCTCCTCCTTCCCTTCCTCCCTTGCCTTGTGGTCTCAAGACTGTTGTTCATCTCTGCTGCTGCCAACCTGGCTCTGCTCCTGTTCATAATAGGAGAAAAAGAAAAGGGAGAGGCATTGTTAAAAATAAATTCTCCCAGGTTAAGAGTTTTTATTGCCATGCCTGTCATTTATGGAAAATGAAAATTTTAGACATGCTTTAAAGGGCCCTGAAGCTGTTACTGTGTTGGGATTTTGTGTATACAATTTTCATGCTTATACTCCTCTGTAATTTGAAAGGTATTGTATCAAAATTGTTGTCCTGTCAAGCTGTGACTGACCATTTAAGTTGTAGTCATCTTGCAGATTTTCCTCAATTTAGGTTTTACTGTGTATCTGCAATCCACACCTGATACTGTATTTCTGTTCTGCATGGTGCAGTCCCTAATATTAATGTTTTAAAATATTAATATGCTGTGCATAAATACTCCTTGCTTGTGGTTATTGATAAAATGATGAAAATAAGTTTGTGGATTGGATTGTCTTTAGTATGCCTTTCCTTAGGTTGAACTGTAATTGTACAAGTACAAAATTATAATCAGCACTAGAAGGGAAAACGAGTAATTCAAATATGATAACCTCTAGCTAATGTAACAACACAATTATTTCCAGATATTTCCCAAAGAAAGTTTTTAATTATATGTAAGTTGCTCAAAGTTTTGTGCTGCATTAGGAATTTATTGTTTAAATTCTTTAGGAACTGTTACTGATATTTTGTGCATAGGTGTTGGAATTCATGAATTGTTAGTGGTTACTTCCATTGTGGCTGTCCTCAATAGCCACTCTCTGCTTTTGCCTGTAAGGTGTATGGAAGGATGCTGTTTCCACTTGAGGACTCTTGTCTTCAGAACCAGATGTAACAGTTGTTTTGAATTATCCAAAATTAGATGGGTGAGGCTGATAGAATTTTCTGCATGTCTCTCTGCCACAGCCATTCATGTTTTGAAGTGGGTTATGGATCTGCATGACAACTTACCTGATGTGCTGGCTAGAAGTTGCTGCAAGGGCAGGCATTCTTACTGCTCTCCTGAGTCCTTGCTCTCCTTCCTGTATGCACCTTCTGCTTCTCATTTGGCTCACTTCGCTGCTTGTATGACCTATAGATACACTGGTGCAGAGAAATAAACTGGCAGGAAGCATACTTTACCAAAATAGAAAAGTCTTTGTGCCCTTGAATCAGCTTATTGTGGGGGAACAGAGCTGAAGTGGCCGTTGATCAGCCCTGATCGTCAAGGTCTGATGGTCAGGGCTCTGCTCTCAGGTAGTAGCTGGCCTTTAGTTTGCTGTAGCTGAAGATGAAACTCTAAGAAGGATGGTTAGAGGAATTTCTGAGCTCTTATGGATGTCTTTAGGAGCAGTAGGACTTTCAGGTGTGCAGGATTGACTGGCTTGTTAGTGTTGAGGACAATGGAGACTGGACTGTGAGACCCCACCCTCATTTCTTTACCAAGGCATGTTCCAATCATATTTCGCTTCCTCAGAAGCATATCCTAGCTTTGCTTGAGCAGAAGCAACACTGCAGACATTTGCAGTTGTTTCTTATCACAAAGAAAATATTTTCTCTTTGACTAAAGTCTTGGTTCCATGGGAGTTTATCAAGTTTTCTGACTTCTTTTTTGAAATTGATTTTACTCATTTCAGGATCTGTGTTTAATTCCAGCAATCAAAATTCTCACAGCGCCTATGTGGCTGACTGGCAGATTTTATTTAGAGGCCAAGTGAAAGTTTTGAGTCATTCCCAAGGGTGTCCTGATGACTGTAGGGTCATTGTCAATCAGCACAATTGGTTGAACACCAGTAATTCCTATGCTAACTCAAGCTGCAATCCCCTCTTCATGCAATATTTAGCTTTCCTGTTTATCATCATAACTGCTAGCTGCCTTCAGCTCAGGACTTGCTTTTATTCATTTCATTGTTCAAGCTTAAGTGGAATTAAAGACAGTATTTTTTAAAAGTATCTTCTTGGCCTCTGAGTTCCTCATCCTGCAGTCAATAAGTAGGAAACACAATTTTGGCTTCACTGAGGGTGGGCTTGCCCTGGCTGTTCTTGTAGTGTTTGTGTGCTGCATGTTTCATCAGATTCAAGCATTCAAAGCAAAAAAGTCAGGAAGTACGTTGAGCACTACTTATGAGGGTGTGATGAGGAGGGGTTATGGTCTCAGAGTCACAGATGTAGAAGTGCAGAAAAGGAGTAAAAGATCATCACTAAGTAAAAAGAGGAAATGAAAATGGTCTTATCAACTGTAAGCCCCTTCTTACAATTCACCCAAATATGACTCATTCATACAATCTAATTCAAATGTCTCATTCAACTGCTCTGGTGACCTGAAAAGACAGCTTCTTTGGTGATAGCATTCTTGGTAGTGGGAAAGAGCATGGTAGGATAGGGAGAAAGACTGGTGAAGCATCGTCCTCAGGGAGGAGGGATTTGTCTCAGGAAATACTGAGCATGAAATAAACTGTCTATGTTTCTTAGGGTAAAAGACTTGTTCAGTGCATTTTGTGCTTCGTGGCCAGAAACTTGTTTTTATTTATTAGTCAAGAAGAGCTTGAAAGCAGCTCACTTTAACATAAAGGTTCAGACTGGAGTGCTCTCTTGGTATTTTTTGGTTGGTTTTTTGTTTGTTTGTTTGTTTGTTTTTTTTGCCTATTGTGTTAAGTACTACTTCTCCCTGGTAAGATAAACTATGATACCTCTGCTTCTTTCTGGGGCCTGACTGATGTTTTCCGTTGCAGAAATAGAGCCAGCCACTCTTTCTGAGATCAGTGGCGTACCACGGAAGACTTGCTGTGTATAAAAGTATCTCTCATAAATTTTATCTCCTCCATTTCTATGCACCTTGTGTGTGAGAAATAAATTCCACTTTGCAGATCATTGTGTTTGAAATCTTTATTGAATACTGTACGGGATGAGAAAGTTTATGCCAGGCTAGTACACTACAGTTTAATTTCCTCTGGAAAAAAAGTCAAGATTTTTGTGATCAAACTCTGGATACACATATTTTAAGCATTGAGTGAATGTTGGTGTGGGTTTGTACTTTGTGTATCTGGCTTTGATTTTCTGTGGTGTATTGACTCTGAGTCCTCCAGCTGTTGAAAGTATCCTAGTCCAGATTTCTGAAAAAGCAAAAACAGATTGAAATATTTAAAAGAAAAAATGAAGTGGGACAGAAAACCACTTCAGAGATTTATGGTCATAAGCATCTATGTTGGTTTAGCAAATGAGACTGGCTACTCAGCTATTTATGAAATTTATTCACTTGGCATATTAAAACAGTTGTAGTAGTTGATATTCCTGCACAATAGATGAAATAGCCTTGGAAACAATTTCTTGAAATACTGTATGAAACTCCACATGTGATGATTGATTTATCTGAAGCCTTTGCCCCAGGAAAAAGAGGCTATGCAATAATCCACACAGGATATGTATAATACCCGGAATAAAACAGATATAGCAATGAAATATATTTCATCATCAGTTACATCCTTTACAGTATGATGTTGGGTCTTCTTTTTGTTTGCTTGTTTTAATTTGGTTTTGTTCCATAAAATAAGCACATCATACTTATGTAAGTACCTCTTACTATAAAATGTCTCTTTCTGTGGCTAAAAAAGAAGATTAATTGTGCTGATGAGCACTGAAAAGAGTGACAGGTATAAAAATAGCCAAAAAGTTATAGAGGCAGCAACCTAGTTGCTGAAAGAAGTTAATCTTGCCACTTCCAATGGATACCTAGTATTTTATTAGATGTGTAGTCAGCCTGGGTATTGCTTATATGTGGGTTTTTGATGCCAATTAATAGCTTTTGCTGCTTTGGCAGTCATTTTGATTGAATTGCTCTGACTGTTTAATGTGATTACTGATTTATTCTGTGTTCTGATAAATCAAAACTACTTAAATTCAGTTTTTAATGAAATTCCATAAGGAATGCAGACTTGCTGAGCATTGTATGCAAAAGAATTAGACCCCTCTAAAGACTTTGTGAAAATTTGGCATGGGGTTGTTTTACTGGATTCACCTTTCTACTGAAAAGTGTACTGACAGGAGAACCCTGTTGCATGTCTATAAAATATGACACAGGTTGGATTCATTAGTGCTGAGGTAAGCTGAGGTAATGCCCTTTATGGAATTTAGGATAAAAAAATAAATACATGTGTGGAATTTGGTTTGTGTGTGCCGAATTATATATTCAACTAATTCTTCATTGATTAGGAAAGTTACTGGATTTTTCAAGATTTTATTTTGATGGTGCTTGTTTTATTTGGTATTTCAGGGAGCATTTACCACTTTCTGGTGCTGTTCACTGCATTTTCAGAAATTCCCTTTGCTATAGTACATGTCACGTTACTTGTGTTCACAACCCACTTGTAAGGACTGGTTGTCATTTTTCTCCTCTGTCTTCTGTGGACAGTCTTTGAACACAGCTTGGCAGGGGGTGTTTTCAATAAAATCAAAGAATGGCTGTGCTCACCTCTTTTTTAAAATGTCTTTCTCATGTATAAAATTAAAGATACTGTCAGCTGATGTGTATATTTTAATGCATGTATGAGGAGCATGACAGATGAAGGGTAACCTTGTAGTTCAGATACATAATTGGAGGATTAGAGCACTTCTTTTGTCTGTTAAATTCAAGATCTGTCCTAGATTACCAGTTTAAGAGAGGTTTGAAGTTTATTGCATTCACCCATATTTTTAGACGTTCCTGACTGAGTGTAAAATAAAAATATTTAAATTATATGTTTGTATATCACCTTATGGGGCAGTATTTGACCTTAACCCACTTGAAAAATCTTAAAAAGCGATTATGGGCAGCAGAAAGCATATCTGCTATAAATTTAATAGTATCACTAGGAAACAGTCCAACACCAACAGGTTTATATGTATACTTGGAATTAACATGGCTTTTTAATATGGTAAAATACATCATAATTGTGCCAGAGCTGAAAGCTTTGCCGTGCACAACTTCATGGCCCATGCAATTTGCTGTATGTTATGATTGCTCCTTTCAATTTCAAAAGCTGTGAAACTTGCTTGTCTTTGGCAAAAAAAAAAAAGCGTTTGTGTGGAAAAGAAAATGCAGCTTAACTGATACCATAGAGGGAACAGTAAAGAGGCCAGTGGAATGTGAATTACAACAGACTAAAGAAAATGTCAGTGTGAAAAATTGTTTACTTGAAATGGACTCAGGAGACATAACCTGGAGAGCTGTTCATCGTAGAAGCGATATTAAATATTTCTGGGGAACACTGATCATAAGGGAAGAACACGACAGATTTTTAAAGTACTTGTCTGCTATGGATGATATTGTGGTATAAATCAATTACCAAATCAAAGAAAAAATTTAGCAGATGTAAGCTGAAGTTAACAATTTATTTATGGTATGAGAAGCTATGAAAAATGCATTCTGATTTTTGTGTAAAAATCTCGGAGAGATTTGGAAAGGTGAGACCTGGAGTCCTAGTTTTACCTGGAAAGTTACATGGCTATGATCCTCTGTGTGACTCATGGGAACATTTAAAAAAATGACAAAGAAAATACAGGACTGGGAAGAGATTAATCATTTCTGTACAAGATTTGAATTTCCAGAAGTTGCAAAGCATCTTACGAAGGGTGCAGAAATGGTTTAAATAGACAAGTTTTTTTTTTAAATTGAAAATATCTCTATGAACTTGTAGACAAACTGGTGTGGAGGGAACTGGATTTTGAGCTGGGCAGTAGAAAGTTGTGTCTTTGTATTTGGTGAGGAGGGCTGTGGGATGAAAGCACGAATTCGAGGCATGCAGCTAGAGAGCCTGGGGCTGTTTGCATCGTGGCATGGGGAGGTTGTGCTGCCTGGTGGCAGAAAATCACCTGGGGTTATCACATCTCTGCCAATGAACGTGGATGTTACCTGCAAGTCTGAATATCCTGTTTCAAAGTTGGTTTTAGCCTCTTATCTTGTTCCTGAGTCTCAGGGGGAGATGAATTATTAAAGGACATATTTTGTCTTTGAACAAGTCACTCTCAGCAATGTCAGTGTTTGGTGTGCACAGAATCCAGCGATGTTTGGCTTTCTGTTGTGGGGAGCTGACACAGGGCTCTGGTCACTGCTGCAGCTTTCCTTCCCCTAATCTGCTTTGAGGCAGATGAAATAATTTACAGAACTCCCAAATGCCTTAGAAATTACTATGGAGCCAAAGATCTTGTCCATAGAGATGGCCTTGGAAGTTGTGACTTTGGGAATACGTCTGTCCAGAACTACTGTGCTGTAGACTTATTAATTTTTAATTTTTGTATCTTCCTTTTAACTTCCCCCCAAAGAGTCTTACAGGCTGTATCTGTCAGTACACATATGATTTTATGACCCTTGTAGTTAGGGTTGCACGTGAAGCACATATTTGGTGCTTGTTCATATAGGCCTTAATATTAAAATTAATTTTCACTAAAAAGTAACTTAGTAATAGCTGTTTGTTATTAATTGAAAGACTATGCTTACTTTTCTGCTTATAGCACATAAAGATTCAGAATCAGTTTTAAAAACTGCATTTGTTGGAACATCTCCATGTTAATCCATTTTACAGCTGGAAGGTAATGGCATTTTTAAATATTCATTTTATTTTCCCAATACAAAGTCACCTGCGCTGTGTGTTTGCCTCCCTTTTGTTGTAAATTCTTTGAGGCATGAAATAGCTTGCCAGTTGTCCCTTATGCTCAGAAGTTAATGAATGGTTATCAGTTTATTGCAGATGATAACTTAGCTATAAACCTTAATGCATGCTTAAGATCGTTGTGTAGAATTTTTGCCTAAAGACAATGTTTAATCAGTGGTTGTAGGTTTAAGAATGTCATTTCAGACTGTGCTTTCTCCCAGGACTACACAAAAGAAACCTTCTCCTCCCCTGCCATTCTGCCCCATTCTGTGAGCAAAACTTTTCTCAGCTTTGAAATGCCTCCAATTTTACCACAAACTCATAGTAGCTTTTAGTAAAGCAGGTGTTTTTATTGGTTTTGTGGTGAGCCTTTAGTATTCATTCTGACTGGTGAAAATGAATGACCTGCAGTTTGTCCTAGGCTTGTACCTATGAAATAAAATGTGTCCTTGACATGTGTATATCTCTTTTTACTGCTGTTGGGGATGTGAGTTCACAATAAGGAAGAATAAAATCTCTGTGGACTCACCCCTGCACTTATCTCCTATTAGAATAAAGACAGAAGAAGGTTTTAATNTTTTTGTTTTTTTTTTTTGGTTCGAGTGTGTTTTCTTTTTTATGCATATGTAGGCTTCTTATGCAGTAAAAAATCCTGGATTACTTTTAATCAGGAGAATTATGTTCTCTTAAACTTACCTCATAGCTGAAATAAATAAAAAATTATGTTTGAACAGTCTTTAAAAAATGTAGCTCTTAATTTTGCAAGTTATTTCCCAATCAATTTTAGATTAAATTAATTGCAAAAATCCATTCATTTCTTCTTCTTGATTTTTTTATTTTAAAGTTACTGAGGTTATAGTTAGCAAATAAGTATTTGACGAAACAAGTTTCTACTAAAGCAGTGCAGTTATTGCTGGCACTCTGTGCAAAGTAATATGGTGGTGGTAGGCCATCAAATAGACCTGTTACTGAGATTTACCACAAACCTTTGTACAGTATTGGCTTCAATATCTGGCTTTTGTAGGAACCCCTCAGATAAAATTATATCTTTTTCTGTTTTAAAAATATCGTAACAGTTACTGGAAAAAAAACATTAAAAACACTTGGACTCTTGTTGCTTTGTACCAGATTTTCATCTTTTGCATAATTGTGTGTTGACAAAGCCTCAGTGACAGAAAATTGCCTCTGAAATGTGTACAGCATGGACACTGTATGTTGATGTGACTGTAGTTCCTATGGAACTGTCCATGAGGAGTGATGTTTTCCAGCTACTCAGTCCTGTTCCTTAGCTTGTTTCAGCAGTGGACTTGGGAGCAAATGTCCCTTCTCCTCATGCTGCAAGACTGTAAAGTGCTTAATTATGCTGCGGGGTTGGGGGATGTCAGTGCAGCTGCTGCCCATGTGCTTTGCTTTAAACCCCCCAAAGTGGTGTTTAGGTTGTGCTGGGGTAGGTGCCCCATGTTGTTTCTGGATTACCTGCTCCAAGCAGAGCCTGGCCCTGAATTTAGGGACTGTGATTTCCTTTCATCACTTGAATTCAACTGTTGGGGTTTTGCCAATGACCAAGGCCTTCTGTGGCTTGTTTTTTTTTGGGGCCTCCACAGCCAAAATGTTTCCAAAGGCAGGGCAGATGTGTCCTGGTTTGTTGTGTAAACAAAGCTGTTTCACAAGAAGATGAAGAATGCTGTTGTGAAGAGAAGCTGTTTCTGGTGAACACAGGTAGTAGCAGCCCAGGGAATGAACATTCAAGAGGATCAATATAGTTTGAAGAAGTGAATGGACATGATTTGGACTTAAAAATATGCCTGGAGAAAGCCTAATTTACAATAACCTTAATTGTAGAAAAAATCCCCCAGCCTAAACTAATAAATATCCAGAATTCAATTGCTTTTCTATGTCATGCAAAAGCACTATTCTGTTTTGCCTTTTTTTTTTTTTTTAACCTAAGGGACAACCTTAAGTTGCATTTGACTAACATTCTTCCTAAACTCACTTTAAATACTCAACATTAAAAAAGCTAATTTGTCTAAAAAGTCTTAGTAGTGTGATTAGGTTTTTTAATTGCATGCTCAGTTTCACTGAAAAGATGACAATTAAAAAAATCAGTGCGAGACACAGAAACAGGCTGTAAGACTTAGACGACTTCATCTTTCTTGACAGATGTTGAATTTCTCTGTGTAGATAAGTTAAAAATGAAAAAAAAAAGGGGAAATTACAAGTGAAGCTTGTCTACCCACTTGCAAAACGTCCAGCAGCAAGAAAAGCAAGTGAAACCCACCAAAATTTAACTGTGGCTTCATGATACTTTGGTTTTGTTTTTTAGGTGGCCTAAGTACTCTTGTGTGTCTCTCTCCAACAGAATAGGAGCTGGTGTTCTTCAGCACTAACTTTGGTTGATGTATTCCTCGTGCTTCAGCTAATCTGAAATTTGAAATTATGTTCTATTTTAAAGACATTTTTGCAGTTGCAGTCAGATTTCTGAGCAAGAATTAGTATTGTAGCTTTCTATTCTCGGTGACCACAAGGTCTGACCTTAGGAGGTGTTTAGGTATGTCCACTCCTGTTGAAGGGATTAGATATTGTACATAAGGTACAGGAGATGGGTTATGTTGTAGGATTGAGCTGTTTCACTTCATTTCTGAACTAATCAGTATTTGAACTCAAGTTTCAGGAAATGAATATGTACTCTTGCCATTTCATTTCTATAAGATGCTGCAATGAATTGGAAAATTAGACTTCAGGAATACATGAGAACTTGAAACATCTGTTACAGTACTAGTGAAATGTGCATTTCACATGCCTGGCACAAGAAAAATAAATCCTTTAGATCTCTGTATTTTTTGAAGTTGCTTTTTTATTTAACCTCTTCAACATTTTTCTTTTCCCTCTTAAGTTCTTCTCCTCTTATTTGCAGATCTAAAAGTAAGCCTGCAGCATTTTTCAGGACTGTAGGATCTTTAAACAATTAATTTGCTAAAGTTACTTCCAATTAAAACTTGGACTGTGGATTTGGATTTTGCTTAGAAAATAAATTTTGAATTTTAAACCTGATTTATGTACAGGAAGATGTCTTTGTTAGGGTTTTTTTCCTCCTGCTTTTGGGAACCATTCTGTATAACATTTTCAATACAAAATGTGGATCTCTTTTGCTTCCAAAAGATATTAGACTTTCTTTGAATGTTGGTATATTAAATATCCTAATGCTGAGAAGTTTTGAGTGATAGAAGAGATGATTTATATCTTCAGATGTGCCTCTGTTTTGTTTTTTTTTTTTCATTTCCAATAGCAAGTGAAGATTTTGATACATTGTCTTTGTTACTGTTGATGCAGTTGTACTTAATTATCTTTCTTCCTTCCTCATGGTTGATCCCACACTATGACACTGCATGGCTGACATTGTTCTGGAGGTTAGCTCTGCAGGATTACTCTAAAAACCCAGCCCCACTGGGAAAGGAAAGAACTTCCAAAACAGAAAGATGAGGACGGTTCCAGTCACACTGATCATATAAGATGGTTTCCGTTCCTTGTGTTCAGACACACTGGCTTTAACCTGCAGGTTCTCCCTCAGATGTAAACATACCCTCAGTGCTCATAGTTACCTTTCTGGTGAATGAGGAATCATGGTCAACACTGAAATGAAAAACTATCTTCCAATGAGAGGTCTGTTTTATTGGGAATTGTTTAGCAGAATGTGAACAATCACCATGAGCCACCCTGTGACTAGAAGATGCTCAGTTATTGGGGTCTTAAACTGGGAACCTCTTATGCTGAAGTGTTTAAAACTACTATAGAAACTAACTATCATCTAAAGCTATCTGAGAAAGCTATCATCTGTACTTACCTGAGAAATAATTATTTCTTTAGTCTGGCTATTGATGGTTGATGCGTTTGTTGATTACTCTGCCAGCTAAGAAATGAATTTGCTAATGAGAAACAAAATGACTACAAAGAACTGGAATTATGAAGGATGAGTTAGGCTTTGAAAAAGCTGTGCAGATTCTACTTAAAACCCCTCCTGCTTTGGAATATATGATATAGGATGTAAAATTTGCATACTCTGTGGCTATATGAAATAAATAAAAAGTAAACTTTGACTAAAAAAAACCTAAATTGTGGATTTTATTAAGTAAAAATTAGGTGGTATTATAGTCTTGAACGTTCAGTTGTAACAGGCTATATATCAGCTGTTGTTGCAGTGAATAACTGAGTATATTTCACATCATTTGTCTCTATGTGATCACTTTGGTGGCCATAGAATTTTCTGTGAAATAATTTTGGTGGCTCAGAATTAATTTAAAGCATACAGAGTAGAGTGAAGCAGTTAAATGATCATGTGACACGCTTGTGTGAGGAAAGATTGATTCGATAAAAAAAGACTTTGCCAGCTGTTTTTCTTTCTGCTCACAGAGCTCTTATATGTGAATGGATTTTAAGGGAGTTGAATGTTGCAGGAGTTTTTGTATTACCTTCTGCCAGAGTCAATTCAGTGCCAGTTCTAGTTAAAAGATGTTCTTTCTTCATGGTTGTTATATATACCAGAAAAAAAAAAAAGTTAGTATGCCATAGAGAAGGACAGAACTTTTATTTAGCTTTAACTTTGCAATTCAGAATAAATTTTTCCTTAGACTAGCTTGCATAATGAAATAACATCATGTATTCTTCAGCTGTTCTGTGGTAACAAGTAGCTTCCTACTCTGTGAAAAAACAAATGATGAAAAAAAAGGTAACAATTCTGGTGAAGGACATCTGTTGCTAACGAGTAAATTAAAAGGGGAGGAGTGTTTTTCAGCTGTTATTTGTTACATTCTGGAAGTGTAAGGGAACCTAGGTTAGAACAATGCAGGAGCAATCTCGTTTGTGAGCAAAATGAAATATGTTTTTGAAAGAGAATGTGCCTGGCATCTTAAGAAAAGGTTTGTGGGGCACAGGAGTCCACAGAAGAGTAAGCTCAAGAACTGAAAGCTGAGGGGAGCCACATGATGGGTACTGCTGCTGTTGCCTCTGCAGAGGATAGTTGAACTTGTTTTCTGATTATTGAGAGAATAGACCTATTTTAGTAAGCAATGGGATGTTAACTCCTCAGGAGCTGTCATAATGTCCCCTCTTACGTGATGCTTAGTGGCACCCCAGATAACACGCTATTTAAAAAAAGAAACCCCAAAACTTAAGACAAAATAGAATCAAAAATGCAGAATAGATTGCTTACCTCCTGCTGTACTAAGCATCCTTCTTTTTCCTGTGTCCTTTAAAGGTGTGCCTTAAAGCTGCACAAACCTCTCTCTCCACCCTACTGATATCTTGATTGGAAGTAGCAGGACTGCAGTGTACCCTTCAGCCATGTGCCATTCCACTGTGCTGTGTTATTTCAGGATTGACAGGGGAAATCTTGTTCTGCTGCTTGTCTTCCAGAACAGTGTGAACATTGCATCTGTCTTGGCTCACTGCACCGATTTCCAGTTGCCTGTAATTGCATCCAGAAATGTTTGTGAATTAGAGCGGTTGGTGAAGTAAAGGTAGACTCTGCGTACCAAACCTTCCCCTCTGCAGTCTGACTGGAGTATCCTGAAATAATAGGAAATTTCAGCTGGCCTTCAAGAGTTACAGTGGGGAATAATGCAGTGCAGTAGATAGTTGCAGAAATGACACAAAGGAAATGGTTGCAGGGAGATCCAAGAAACCCTGTTTTATTGGAACTAACTGGAACTAAAGAATGGGGTATATGCATCATGGCTAGGACTTTGCAGCCTGGCAGTAACTGCTGGCCCAGGGGTAGGATAAGATTGATGGCTTGCTCATTCTACTGCCCATTCCCATCAGGTGCAATGTAGTTAAAAGCCTCAAGCTTTCCCCTTTAATCCAGAAACTTTGTCTTGCTAATACTAAAAAAGAAAACGAGCAAAACGTGCTTAGTTTCTTCTTAATTAGTGTATGAGCACTGGAGTTTATGTCCTTTAGATGTTGGATCTGGGCTTCATTATATGCAAATTGTCCTGGGTCTGTTTGTTAAATTGTGTTTATTTTTCAACTTCCTTAGCTGTTTTTGATGTTGCATGGATCCCATTTTTCCAAGAGTCAGTTATGAATTTTAATGGTAAATTTTTACATTATTTTTTGTGGTAGTTCATGCACGTCTTATTTTAGATATACTAGAATTATTATCTAAGCTGATTCTGCGATTGTCCTCTCCTACAGAATAATCCAAGTCAATGACAATAAATGCGAATTTATTCAAAGATTATGGGGAGTACTCCAAGATGTGTTTATAGCTGCAAGTCATCTGTATTCACAGCCCATCATATGCAGTGTGTCTACTGATCTGAACAGTGGGAATGGTCCCATTAGAGGAGACAATTTTGATTTTTTCAAAACCCTCTGAGAAGTTGTTTCTTGCGTACCTGTTATGAATGAATAAGGGCTTCCTCAGGAGAAGCCAGCAGCATATTATTTTAATGAGAGGTCAGCAATGAGGCTGTGCTGTTCACTGTGTGCCAGCAGTACAGCACTTAACCCAGCTTTTGGGTGCTCTGCAGGGCACAAAGTAGTGACAAGTATCTGTACTATGGTTCCCAGGGACTCTTTGGTATGGGGTTCATGTGAGAAGCAATAAAAAGTGAAGGCTGGGTTTCAAACTCTGTGACCTTTGTTGAGTTAGGTATTTGTTAGAAGTCTACTTCTGAGCGAAACCAGTAACTTTTAAATGCATGCAAATATGTGTGCATTTTCAGATTTGTTCAAAATTCAGAATGTTTTGGAAACTAATGAAAAGAACTGGTAGAAATAAACTTTAACTCCATGCCTAACGTATGGATTTTAAGCCTGAAGACTGGATTGGTTTGGTCCCAGAAGACAAAGGGTAAAGTAGTTTTTGTAGAATAAAACTCAGATTTCAACTAATGCAGACTCACCAAAGTTGTGTACTATGCTAAGAATAGCATTTCTTTTAGAGTCCGAATTAGTCTTTTTTTTACTGTTAGGAGGTTTGCTTCTAATTGTTAAATTGTAGCGTTTTCATCCCTCGGATGCCAAGTTATTTGTCGGGTGTTCACACAGTGATGCAGCCTCTGTGGTGCTAATCACCAGGTTGGGTCTCGGTGGCTCACAAGGTTTGGAGTCCCACAGGCATTTGCTGGTTTAGAAAGGGCAGCTTTAGTTTGCCAGAGAAAACTCTGTATCCAAATATTAGAATTTCTTTTCTTGTACAGCTGATATTTCAAATACAGTACTGCATTGAAAAAAAACACACTTGAGACAGTTTGTCTGTGAATAGTCATCTGTGATTACAAAATGAAGACATTTTCAAGACTGTACTTATAATAGTAGGAAAACAAAAAGATAATTCTGTTTCAAGTTAAGTGCATTAATCCTGGGTAATTTATTTAGTCTTGGGCAATATATTTATTCAGATTAAGTATTCCTTTTAATTTCTTTCATTAAGAAAACTGTCTTTGTGAGAACATAATGATTGATTTTGATGTGGTCATTCTTCCACTGAAGCAGGATTTTTTTTCCTTAAAAAGCAGATTTAAACTTGTAATCAGTCTTTAAAGTATGGAAAGGGCAATAGTGACTATAAATGAAAAATTTCGACTGACATTCTAGGCATCCCAAAACTGGTGCCATCGTGTTAGCTCTTCCAACTAAATGGATAAAATTCCAAGATTCATAGGCAGTCTGAAGTATTTATATATTCTTTTAAAGACTGTAATGTTTGTCATATGCAAACACTGTGTAGTTTTTGTCATATGGCTTTAGTGTATTTTTAGGAGGCGGGTTTTTTTTTAATTTTGATGAAAATAGTAGGTTTTGCGTGGATATTAAATATTTTGTGTGACAGAGGCTTGTTAGCAGTATATTTTATACGTGTGATTAATAAATATTCTCCATGAGGCAAATTTAAAATGAGAATCAAAGTTTTACTTTTTTGTTTTTAATTTATGGCAGATATGTATTGCAGGTATTTTTTTGAGAACGGTCTGTTCATGAATCTTAAAAGAATTTGGGGCTATGCAAATACGCAATTTCTTTTCTACTGTTAATGTTTTGATCTTACCCCCAACAGGTCTCAGAAACTGTACCTTACATGAACTGAAATTCATGCCAATGTAGGGGCTTTAATAAATACTTCCTTACTTAGGACCTTCATTCTTTGATTTAGACCTTGAAAGGTTTTTTTCCCTAGGTATTTTTCTTGTTAGAATACGGCTATGTTCAATCATTCGCTGATTTCCATGAAACTGAGAGCTGATGTGTTTCTTGCTTTCATTGTCCCGTGTATTAAAGTATTGTCATGGGTTTGGCACTAGCCAGGGGCCAGTGCACTCATGAAAATATATTTTCCTCAATTTCTGCTGTGAGATAGGACCAAAGAAGGAGCACAGCCACCCAAATTTAAAGTATAGGAAAAAACTTTATTAACTAACACTAAGAAGGAAGGAAAAAAACAAGAACCAGAATGAGACTTTCAAGGCATTCTTCCTCCCCCCAGCAACTGTCCACTTTCCCACTGTCAAACTGAAAAGACAAAACTTAGGATTTTCAGTCAGTAATCACTCTTTGAATAATCATTTCCCGATTCATCATGAAGAGCAGAGTGTCTCTTGCATACCATAGATCTCCACAAGAATACCAGTCCTCTTGTGGCCACACACTTCACAAATGGCCCGCCCGGGAATTTGCTATTGTGAAGCATCTCCCCATGAGACAGTCCTCTCATAACTGCCTCATGGGCTGCATCAGCTTTTAGGGTACAGTTTAAGAATGTCTTTTCCTAGTCCAAAACAAAACATAGGTTCCCTTCATCTGTTCCATCTTCATCTCAAGAAACAGATTACTCTTGTCCCTAGGGCTGGGTACGTCATCAAATCAGTGCTACTTCAGCACTCCCCCTTGACTAGGCATCATCCTAAAAGCATTCTACATGTTATAAAAGCATCCAGTCCATTCTCTATGGCTTTGAAAGAGAAGTCCATGCCAACCGGCCCACTCCTTCAGTCTTCCTTCCCATCTTGGATTCTCTCCTGTCTTTTCCCTGACATCTGGTCCCAGGCTGTGTCTCTCACATCTTCTGAAGTCTGCTCCCTCTCCCTTGAGCAGGATTCATGCTTTGAAAAGTCCATCTGGACAAGAAAAAGGTAAAATCCGGGACCTCTGCCAGTGTCTGCAGCTGTGGGCAGCTATTATCCTGAAATGTCCTTGACTGCTGCCTTGGAGAAGTGAGAGGCTAAGATCTCTCAGCTCCTGTCCCGGGGAGGGGTGTGTGTCGGGGGGGTGATTCTTTGCCTCTGCCAGGTTGGGGCAAGGCCGTCCTTTCCTTCCTTCCCCCTCTGCCGGGACAGCTCCCTCCAAAGGGGCTTCCCCCGGCCCAGCCCCACGCCCATAGGACACGGGGAGAAAACCCGGGCCGGGGCAAGCTCTTCCTTTCCATCCTCCCCCTGTGCCGGGACAGCTCCCTCGGGAGGGGCCCCGGCCCAGGCTCCCGGAGGCCTCTGTGGCCGTGGTGCGGGAAGCCGGGCTGAAGCTGCAGCACCTCTGCACCTGCTCAACGCCGGAAGGAAAAGAGAAATTCCAGGGCAAAATTTGTCCCCAAATGTGTTCCTACAGAGGCGTATTTCACCTTTGATTGGCCCGTTTCTCTGTCTGTCCTTAACACTGGCCCACAATTGGTCTACACTGGGCCCAGGGAAAACTCCCAAGCAAACATCACTTCCATGCGTGGTCATTTCCTGCCCACCAAAATGCCAATCAAATCTCAAACCAGCACAAATATGATATTTGGCTAATTGCATTTATCTGCTTTTCTTCTCTAAGTATATACTTCTCATCATTCGATAATTATTTTCAGAAGATTTTTTTAGAACTTTCGTAATGATGAGGGCAACTTCATACATAAAACTACTTAGATTCTTCTTTGTAGGATGATTTTAGCTGTAGGAATTCAGGAGTAAAATGAAAATAATGAAAAAGAAATACCTAAAGTTCTGTTGTGCCAGTATTCTATTATGAAGATTTTAGGTTGTTGGTCCGTTTTAATGTCGTAAAAATACAAGCTGAGCTGAGGAGCTGAACAGTGCTAAATATTTATAGCAGAGGAAAGTCAATAACTTCAGGAAAATGAAGGATTATGGGCTCTTTGTTTGAGGTTTCTAAGCCCTGAAAAAGGGTTAACCTGGATATTTAAACTTGCTAATAAATAGCATACGCTTTCTCAATAAATTACTCAATTTTGCTCCTACTAGGAATTTTAAAATCTGTAAGAGTATTGCTTCTTGCTGTAAGTAAACTTCAGAGCAGTTACATTTGCATGCTACATTAATTGTTTATGGTTTTTTTGGGTGAATTAAGGTGCTTTTTGAGAGACCAATATTTAGACAAAATTATTTTTCATTTTCCCTCCACTTTGTTCCTGAAGCTTTTCCAGTTTTTAAACTAAAGATTTAAAATACCTTTTTTTGTCGTACAAAATGGGGTGCAGTTAACTATTTTTTTTAAACAGCCATCTTGTAGCCTCATCTATTTCATATTCTATTGACTAAAACCAAATGCTTATACATAAATCAGTCTCTCTGCTCTAGATTATTGTGGGCAGTGATGCAGGGACCAATTCTAATAGAATTTGCAGGGAAGAAGTCAATTGAGTTTCGACAGGGGTCATGTAGGAT
Source organism: Phainopepla nitens (assembly GCA_013400175.1). NCBI lineage: Eukaryota > Metazoa > Chordata > Aves > Passeriformes > Bombycillidae > Phainopepla > Phainopepla nitens. The sequence continues at coordinate 655,082 of VXBQ01014973.1, read as the reverse complement.
CCATAAACTCCCATGGGGCAGTTATCAAAGATGTAACTGTATGCAATGGAGCAGAACAGAGCTAATGCCTTTTACTTACTGATTCTTGATTGAACAATTAGTTTGACAGTGGTCACCATGCACTTTGCCCTTATTAGGTAGGTTTGATAGTACAAACAATCTTACAAGACATTTATAAGCTTCAAGGTGATTTTAAGTTCACAGGTAATTCTCCCAAAGCGGTTCTTAGGTATCAATTATCAGAGACTTTACTTTTGCCTTCTTGGGTTTAACTCATACTCAATGTGTTTGTTCTTGATACTGTCACTGCTTTATAAAACCCAAAAATTATGGGTTTGCCGACTCCCATTTCAAATCTTTGTTTTAATTGGTTAGTTGGGCTGCTGCCACATGGCCCCTAGTAAAAGGATAAAGAAAAAACTTACTATACATATGGATATCTGTATGTGTGTTTATTTTGAACAAAAATTACCCTATGACTGACTCATTTTTGTTAAGTAGAGGAAGAAAGAAATCCAGGTGATAATTAACAGGCATATCCCTTAAAGTAATATCTCTTGTATTTTTTTTAAATGGTTAAAAATAATTGGCAATTATTTTGAGGGCATTTGCTTTAGCTATTTATGCCTGCAATTAATGTTTACTGATTATACTACTTTCATGGTGAGAACATTACTGTAGTAATAATCCTTATGGCAAAAATAATGTATAACACATGGCTTTTGTTCTTTACAGAATGTCTTGTTGAACTTGTTCACTCTAAATTTAAAAGTTGTATAGTAATGTGTCCTCTTGTCGAGTGTTTGTTTTGAATCAATATTATATTGTCTGTTTCATGTTCAGATAGGGAAACAGGCAAAGTTGTGCACTATTTTTAATGGAAACTTTAACAGATTGCCTTTTAAATTGGTTTATAGCTTTTACATATGTAAAGTAGTTCTGGCCAAGTGTGGTTAGATGGTAAATATTTGAGAGATTTCAGTATGCACATATGTTACAATATTGAATATTAAAAAGTATTCAGTGAAAGAAAGTAACTTTAGTCAGATCCACATCTGGATATATGTTCAGATAATAATTTTCCTCCTTTTTGGAGTAAGAATGTAATTATTTTGATACAGTTCTTACATAGCAGCTGAGTTCTTAATTTAGATGCATTCAAAACTCAGTTTAGTTGCAAATCATTCCTGTCTTCTACGAAGTAGTCAAGTTGTGAACATTTTTTCTTCTGATGGAAATATGGGCTTTATCACCTGCATCTGTTGACTCATCATCAGCTTCTGTGAAATCAAAATCTACATATACATTTGAAGAAAAATTTACTTAAAAAAAAGAAAAAGAATAGTCAAAGTGAAACCAAATCTCTGCAGAGTAAAAATAGGGTGTCAGGACAACAGTTAAGGCATCTGAACCGTAATTCTCCCACCTGGGAGCAGCACTTGTGAATCCTGCCTGTGAGGAGGACCTTTCTTACAAGCATTGAGGTGTGTGTGTGAGCATATAGACAGAGGGGAAAGATGCTGGAGTTGTGGGCCCAATAAAATGCCAGAGACCATTTCAAAACCACAGGGGTGAAGGTCACTGCCTGAGACCAGTTTCTGTTTATTCACTAGGCAGCCACAGGAGGGCTGGCAGTGTTCTGCTGCACCAGGATGGTGCTGCTGCCCTCTCTTTCTCTCTCCTTTCTGTGTGCCCATCCTCTTTATGGTGGTGCCCTTGGGTTTCATCTGCCCTCTTTGCAAGCTGGTGTCCTTCACATCTGTCTCCTTTGCACTGTGCAACATCCCATTTCATGGCATCTTTCAGAAAGCTTTTAGATACCCAGTGCTACATGGGTGATATTTTCATACAATCACACCCTTGAAATGAGCAGTATAAGCAGCAGTAAAAGTCATGTTTATATATACCAGAGTTTTTTGAAGACATGATTTTTTTTTTCCAATTTTTAAGGTATGACTGGCAGAGTATCTGAGAAAATAGAGAGGGTATAGTGTAACAGTGTGTGAAATCAATTCTTCTCTATTATTGCCACTTTATCTGTTATAGGGAACATTTTTGGCTCCTGAGTCATTGTAAATCATGGGATGCAAATAGAATAATGTGGAAATAGCAGTGATATCTGTAACAGTTCTGTGATCTTAAATTTCTTGTCTTTATTTTTTTTTTTTTTAGTAATCATCTTGCTACTAGATTAAGATTATCTTTGAGAACTCTTGCATTCAACCCTCCATGCATAAGCAGTAAATACCCAGTTTTCTACTTGATGAGAGAGAGCAAAGAAATTTTACTGTGGATTAGTTCTTGTTGTCTTTGATAGCAAATGGTTGAATGCAGACCCAGAATCTATGATAATAAGGTAATCTGTTTCCATTTGCAATAGGCTTTTATTATTCATTCTTTGTAAACCATTTAGGAAGGAGTATGAGCTACCATTGATTAGTCTGTAATTAGTGCTCACAGACAGTATGGTTGGAGCTATGTTGGAGGGGAAAATTTATCAGTTTTTAAAAGCTCCATGGCTTATGTAGAGGAACTAAAGTGTGGACTCCAAAGTGTATTAAATTGCCATGTTTATCATCTACCTAAATGCTACTGTGAGTTCTGCTTTATGTGCAACTGTTCCCCAAAGTGAGGCAGGAGTATCATGCATTATATGTGTAACAGATTGAACACGAGGCAATTATCAGTAAGCCATTTTATGGTGAAGCTTATTCCCCAAGTCAGGAAGCTAGAAACAGGTATTCCGTAACAAACTGGGAAAAGGCTTTTCAAAATGACCACATCATTTGTGCAGATGCACAGTAGAGCATCTGTGCAACCTTCAGGCAGTCATTCATATACGTTAGTGAGAGCATCAGTCTTTGTGTGACTCCTGTGGGGCATGTAAACAGAGCTCAACTGTTGTTTTGCTGAAGGATTTTCTTGCCAAATTTTATTTAAGTACATCATGGGGTAACATACAAATGGAGCTGAGATGAAATGCCTAAAAAGCCTATCTGCGAGTCTGCCATACTGTTCTGACTTGTGTTTATTCTAGAGTTCATCTTCCATTAAGTGTCAAACCTTCACAGGTTAGCTACATTTGTCTTTCCTTAAAGCAGTTCCCTTAAAGCTAGTTCGTGTAGCACTAAATTTAGTCAAGCTGCCTAATGTGTAATGCCAGTGCCACTGATAGGGCTTGGTGATACTGTTGATGTTTGAGCTCATTGAAGCCTGCAGCACACAGGAGGATTTTGTGGCAGTAGTGACTGGTTGAAAGAGAAATTTTGGGTGCTCCAAATTGCACCTGTAGAGGAGGGAGAGACAGTATGTCCTTGGCAAGCAGGGTGCCTGTGTCCACCTGTGCAGTTGTGTGCATTTCTTGTAATTTCTTGTAAACAGTGGTGGAAGGGCAGAGGGCTGAAAGTGATGTTGCTCTGAGTCTGGCTGTGTTGCCTCTCTCTGCAAATGCTGGTCTGCTGCCAGAGTGGGTGATCAACATCTGTGGCTCTTCCTGTAAATTACTGCCCTGGGCTCTTTTGAACTTGGGTTTTTAAAATTTGCATAGTTTTCTTGTCTGCCTCCTTATTCCTTGCATTTTCTTGATGCTTTTACCTTGTTTCCTATTTCATTCTCTGTTTTGTTGCTCTCCAAACAACTAAAAGTTGAATTCCTCCTGTAATGTGAGTTCAGAATTGAAACTGATGCCACAGTACTTAAAAGTTTTCAAGAATTTATGACAGTCATCCATTGCCTCTTCCTGCATTGTGGAAAATAATCAGTTGCATGGAACTCAAAACAATTAGGTGAGTGAAATTCATTGGTACCTGTTTGTTTAGGGGTTCAGTTGAACCTGCAAGTGATCAGCTGCAGGGGAGAATGGACTAATTCCTGCCTACATTATGTGGGGGATTTACTTATGAATGGGGATCACTTAAACAGCTTTCCATTAGTGCTGAAGTTCTTGTAAAAGACTTTTTTTCCCCAAGGTAGGGTTTTGGGTTGTTTTTCTTACAAAATGTTCAACTGAATGTGTCTGTGCTGCAGTGGCTGGAGAGTACTGCAGGTGCCTGAAGCTTCAGACATTCTGGGTTGACTGCTGGTTTCAGCTGGGTCAGCTCATAATTACCCCATTTTCCCCAGCTAACACCATCAGAAAGTGGTTGCTTTTTTTTGTGTGTGTGTATGTCTTTTTTTTTTTTCTTCTTTTTTTTTTTCCTGTATTAGTGTGCAATCAGTCTACTCTGGTCTGACCTGAAACCTAAAGGTTGTGCTTCCCATGTCAATGCTAATTTACTTTTTCGCTGGTCAGAGGAGAGCAGTCTTTGCTGGAAGAAACTGACCCAGTTGTTTAACTTGTGGTTCTACTATTGCACTCAACCAGCAGTAGTGTAGTTGGTGAAAACTTTGTCAAAGGCTTCAGTGGTACAATAGAATTCCATTGCAGAGCAAGGTCATGGCCTTCTACTGTGAAGGTCGGGGCTTTTGGACTCAGAAATCAGCACTGGAGAAAACACCAGTTCTCATTCTTAGAGTAGGCAGTTTTCCTCCTGTCATTTACCTAGTTGCCTTTATCCAGTATTTTTATCTGCACCTCTCCACTCATCCAACAATCATGTTTTCCATTAGAGAATGCTAATATGTAAATTTTCGTGATGTATACGTCCTAAGTATGCTATCATAAACAGTATTTTTATTATCTTAGAAAATGTGCTTAAACAGTTTAAATCCAATAAGTATTTGGGAAATTAACTGGTTTCTTCAAGTCATAACTAGGAGAGCTGTTGTCTTTTTTGTAATTACACAGAATGAGAAAATTTTAAGAGTAGGAGAGATCCTAGAACAAGTAATTTGTTTTGCAAAACACATGACATGATTTCACTACAAAAATGATCATACACTGATTTTTGATTTATGTTTTTATAAGAATTCCTGTTAAACATTATAGGGATTATAGGATGGTAGGATAGTTTACCAGTTTCTCTGTTTGCAATTAATTTAGGTTATACTGAATACGTTATTTTAATAATACAGAAATTAAATATAATTATGTACTGAGTATATAATGATTTCATTCTAAAAGAGAGTTGTACCATGTTCTCCTGGTGTCCTAAAACAACTGTTTCAGCACTGCCTAGTTTATGTTAATCTGCCTGATATTTTCATAGAATTTATACTTTGGTTTGGGGTTATGTGTTTATGTATATTTAGTTTTAGCTGATGGCTGCATATTTATTTATTTTGGCAGTATCAGTAATCGCTCAGAAGACTTTTATCCCCAAGTCCCTTAGTTTTCCAGACAGACCTAGAACATCTGTTTGTAATTCTGTCTTGGACATAGCCAACGCAAATTAGTCTTGGAAACTCACTTCACATCTTAGCTTAAAATGTTCACAGACATTTTCAAGGTTCATGAGTTTTACAAGAACAATTAATACCAAATATGCTTTAATCCAGATTTCCACTCAAGTTTCTTAAAAGTCATTATGAATATGAGCCTGGCAATTCCGCTTTCCAGTCAGGTAGGTTAAGGAATTTCCGCTGTCTCTTGTTGGTTGAGACATTGCTGCTGCTCACCTTACCCATAGTTTAGGATGAAGAACACAGAAAAATAATATAAGATGGTTGTGTGTGATTCATTCATCATCCATCAGTTCCCTAACAAAGTCCATGATTTGTTATGTTTGTTTTTTGCCCTATTTTTGGTTGTTGTTTGTTTTTGGCAGAAAAACTGAAGTTGTGGAATTTTTTTGTTTGTTTTTAAATGAAGGTAGGGGTCAAAGCCTTAGGGATTTTTTTTTTTTTTTCATCCCTTGAAGAAGGGCTCATCTTCAACAGTGCAAATACCTACTATCATGCTGGGATCTTTTTATCAAATTGATGAAAAAGTAGAATTATATGAAGTACAAAAACATGGCCCTGATTCAAGAAATTATTCTGTGCCAATGTCTTCCATAATATGATCCCAGTTTAAAGTTGGGAGATATCTGGCATGTGTGTATATATATATATATATATAAAATCGCATAAAGGAAAGCTTTTCAGTTTTGTGAATATTTCTGTTGTGAAGAAATTCTACAAAATTCAGGGGTTACCGATGTGAAGCAACACATTTTATGAACTACATGTAACCAGCACGCACTTAGCCTGACTTCAGAAACACTGGTGCGCAGCAGATGGGATGCCACAACTCAGCCTTGCTGAGTAAGGTTGTTCCAGAACATCAGAAATACCTATATAACAGCAGACTGAAAATTCAATCTACTTTAAGGAAGAAAACAAGAATTATTTTGAAGTAAGAACACAGCTTAATTAAAATATGTAATTTCTCTAATTGACTGCCCTGAACAAACACATATTCTTTAAACATAACCTGTTCTATGTGAAAGCCATCATACCAATAAAATATGCAATACCTGCCCTTTTCAGAATACAGTTTACTTTTAAATTAAGTAACCCAAATCAGTGTGGATCATCTGTGGGTCAGATTTCCAACTTGAAATCTGAGTGGTTCCTTGACTAAATGGAATTTTGTTCCATGGTTTGAAGCTGTGAAGAAATCTCAATTTCCATGGTTTGAAGCTGTGAAGAAATCTCAATGTCCTCAAAGCTAAATTTTGCCAGGGTAACAGGAACTGCATTGTGCTGGGTTAAAGGTATTCTTTAATTTTTTGTCATTGGTTTTATCCTTTTTGTATTGCAATGTTTTTATAATTTTTATTTTGTGTTAGCAGAGTACTGCATATACACGCAGTACTTATAAATGTGTAAGTGCTGGTATTCCTCAGACAAATATTTTAGTAGTGGGACTTGTTTTTGTGTTAGACTGAGCTGTGTTCCCTTTGCTACTTCTTTGTGAACCCAACTGATCTCTTTTTCAGATGGTGTATTCAGGTTTTGAGAACTCCACCAAAAGGAGAAGTCAAGTAATTCCATATTACTTACATATGGAATTCTTATATTAAACTAAAACTATGGGTGTAATTTGGATTCTTTTAGCTGTTTTAATAATCTATGTGAAATTATTCAGAGGCATTATTCCACTTGCTAGCTGAAAAATACCCACAGTTATTAACAGCCAGTGTCTTGATTAAAATGAAGAAAACCAAAAATCCCTAACCCCCAAACTACACCTGCATCTCCTACTGTTTATGCTGACAATTCAACTTTGCTTTTTATGGTCAGACATTAAAAAATTTACCTCCTTGAGTGAGTATTTCCTGCACAGCCTAACGAACCAGAGTGACAGAGGCTGGGTTTTTGCCTCTCAGTCTTCAAGTCTGGTCTTGCACCTGTCCTGTGGAAGAACATTTTCTCTGCATCTCTTATGTTCAACTAACACATATTGATGCTTTCCTAAGAAATATTCAAATCTGTTTTAACTTAAGTACCTGTTGCAGTCATATAACAACAGCAGGGAATCAACATAAGCTACTTAAAGCTGTTGGCATGCTGCAGTGTGTTTGAGTGAAGCATGCACAGGTGAACATCTGGCTCTTCTCTATTTATAATGATTTATAATGACAAAGTAACCAATTTGGATGTAAAGTTTGACTGGAGACCAGAATTCAAGCAGTAAAGTAAGCTAAATGCAGGGTTTATGTAGATCCCTTTGACACTGTACCAGCCCTTCTGATGTGCACAAGTCACTTGTGTGCACTGACAGAACTGTTGAAGGGGGCAGGTGCCCAAGGTGGTGAGAAACCTCTTCTGAGTTTCTCTGTGTTACTGCAGGAGTGGTGGTGGATGTTCAGAAAAGGTGATGAGTTAGAGCAAAACATTTTCAGAAGATACAGGAGGAAATAATAGATATGAGAGGAAAAGTCAGATTAGCAATCAAGTGCCAATAGAGGTAGTATATGTATGGATAAGAATATATTCATGTATATGCATGCACTTTAAAAACTTTTTATTTTGCAATCTTGATGAAAGTGAAATTTTTATAAAACAGTGTGGTTGCGATAGATCATCTCTTCCCGCCAGCTTTTTCAGCTCATTGATTTGAGGCATGGTTGACTTTAGAAATTACCAGAGGCTCATTCTTCTCAAACATGTACTGCAGGCATTTCTTTTACTCTGCAAAGCAGAGCATTACTTTTGATTATTTACCTTTTACTGATACCTATAAGCTGTATCAGCAGTGACATACCTTAACAAAATTTCCAGCTCTCTCCCTGCAATTGCCTATCACAATAAACCTTTGCTTTCTTCCTTTGCAAATAAGGAATAACATATTTCTCATTTTTCTTTACTGTGCTCTGCAGAGTCTCATTCCATGGTTGTTGAACTGAAACAAATAATCTGATTTCACTCATGACCCATTGCTAAAGCTATGGTAAAATGATTAAAGGCTCATATTTCTTGCCATGGAGAAAATGAAATTTAACTGAAGACTTATAATGATATAAAAGTAGTACCTTCTGGAACATAAAACCCAATTCTAACTAGGTAATTGTGCAAAATTCATGGCCAATGCATATAAATTTGTGATTTTTCTTATTAGTTTCAACCTCCTTGCTGTGTCTATGCTCATTTGCAGCTTCTTCAATACCAGTGGCAATTTTTGAAATGGAAAGGTGTGCACTGATGTATTGTCCTTGGAACAAATCAGCAGGAAGGTAAATCATAATCTCTTATCTTATGACAGACATTACAACTTGGCAGCTCCTCTTCTTTTTAACATTTGCTAAGGAATGTTGTAAGAGAAACATGAGAACAGGTAGCTAAGTATGGGGAAGCATGCTGTATGTTGAAATTCCCATGACTTAATTAATAAATAGGTATTTAAATTAAAATAATAGCTTCAGATTTTTAAAATCACTTGGTTATTTCTCATGTTGATGCAACATCATTATTCTATTGCCTGATAAAATGAGCTAGAAATGGAGATGCTTTCACTTGAAAATACATGGGTATTTTATTAAAAATTCAAGGTGGAACAAAAGTAGTTCAACTTTGATCTTCATTTCTTCAATTCCACAAGAATTTATGTAAACCTTTTGGCAAGTATTATCTGTGCTTCCTGTCTAAAATAGTTTCTGGGAGACACTAAATTATTTTGACATTTCCATAGTTTGAGTAGGTCTCTTTTGCGAAGGTATTGACTATAGTTAGAAATGGAGTAATACTAATTACAGATCCAGTTTGTGAGAGAGGGCTGCCATTTACAGGCATGCCTGAGCATGTGCATATCTCGAAGAACATCAGTTAGTGAGATGGAAATTTTCTGGATTACTCCTGGGGTTTGATCCCTTCTTGGTTACACTGTCAGTTCTTTGGCAGGAAAAATTGTACTGAAGCTAGTGATAACATGGGGCTCTAAATTACATTTGGAATTGGACTGGTTTCTTTAAAAAGACCTTTTTGCTGGAAATGGGCAGATTTTAAAACTTTGAAGAATATATAGGTTTTGCTTACTGAAAAATTCTGTAGAATGGGTGGGAAATAGACTTTGGCAAATTAACACTAGTGCTCACAGCTGTTAAACATAATTACTTTTTTTTCCTGAAAATATACAAGTGTCACTATAGTTAGAGGATTTGACTATTTTTTTGCTTCTCTGCTGAAAAGAAAGGAAAAGGGAAACTTAAAGAACTGCTGTTTGAAACTGAAGAAACCTCTATTACACTTCTAGCCATGGGATGTCACCAGAGTACAGAGAGTAAGCATTAGATGATGTGGAACTGATTTATGACTTCCCTTGGCTGTTTATTTTGGACTGAGAGGGCTCGAGCCCTGGAGAGGCTTTCTCAGATCAGTAGTCTCAGCATCTTGGCCAGTTTCATCATGTATGTGACTCTCTTAAATTCAGAATATTGAGCATGAAATGGGTTCAGCACCTTGTCCTGCATCTGTAGGGGCACTGACACCAGTGAAGCAAACGATAGGTGAAATATCGCCACACACTTCAGCCTTGGTATTTCCTTCCTGTTGCAGTGGCATAATTGGCAGAAGCCTTGAAAACAGCTTGTGTCCCCACTGCACACATTGTGCTGGAATTGCTAATTAGCTCACCTACCTCATTTGCTCCCCACTGTTGGGTGGTGGTGCCCTGCCAGGTGTGTGGGGCATGGCCTCTGCTCTGTCAGGTGCCTTTCGGGCGACCCTGGGCGCTGCCTGGGCTTTGCTGCAAACACGAACCTGCAGTGGCTCAGCTGAGTCCGGGGGTGTCTGCGGGAGTTTCAGCACAAACAGGTTAATTAAAGCACATGAGACCCTTACAGACACCTTTGAGAGCTAGATGAGGCTCCAGTGAGTCTTTAAGGGATTTATGCTTTGAGATAAGAAAAGTTTAGTGGGTATGGTTTTTTAACAGTAATATTTCGTCCAGGCCATGTGGCATTATAAATGGACTTTGGAGCATTTTCGTTGTAAAGCTTAACTTTAAGTTTCAGCTATTGGATGGATAGTCCTACTTGAAGGTCTTGCTTTTCATCAGTAATGGTGCAACGCAGGTCTGTGGAAATAACAATTTTTTATTAACTGTCTTATAGGAGTCCATAGTAAATACATACATATATATATATATATGTATAAATGTATGTTTGTATATATATATATGTATGTATATGTTCTGCATTTTAATGTTCTGCATTAATAATTTCAATGTAGCATTGTTGTTCCTATGCTTATATGAAATACCTTCACTCTTCCTGGTAAACATTTCCAAAATTAAGCATTAGTGTGGGACCTATGGAATCCACCATTCAGTGAAACACAAAGGAGGGACGCAGAAAGGAAGACATCCCTTCTGTATTGACATCCAGAGTCTGTTGGAGAAACAAGTGAGGGATGTGACATAAGAGCTTTTATTTAAGCACTTGATGGGAAGAAGCTTGTAAAATGTTTTCAGATCAATGCTTGCAAGTGCCACTCTGATGTGAAATGAAAATTGCTGGAAGGAGTGTAAAGTGAAAAAGGATTTGAGCCTGGTGGGGAAAAAAATAAATCTTCTTGGAAATAAGAAAACAATGCCTTTGTAATCTAGAAAAGGAGAAAGATTCTGAAATGGGAAAAGTGTTGAAATAGAGTAAATGAGAGAAAAAATATGAACAGTGACAAGCAAACCAAAATGCCTGCAAAGCTGCAGATAATGAAATGATAGGAAGAGAACTTAAAAATACAGAAGATTTGAAGAAAAATATGATGGAATGTGTCACTTAATGGTATTTGAAAAGACTATCCGTCCAAGTAGGCTGAGAGAGAACTGGTTAGGCAGCTATTTGTAATTTTATTATATGTGTTTACAGATTTGCTAAAAGTGATCTTTCTTCAAGTTTCCCCACGGTTATGTAAAATAGTTTTTGAGATAAACAATGCTACTCTCAGGAATAGTCTGCATTTCTAAGAGGTGAACATGGGTTTGATATGAGAAGTGCTTTTGTCTGAGGGAAACTTACGTGCGTTTAAAGTGCATCCCAAGAGAAATAGGTACAGCAGAAAACCATCCTGTGCTGGAGGGTGAGGTCAAAGTGGGAAGCAGAGTTAGAGATGTCAAGAACATTTTCTCGTTCTTTTAATGCAAAAGTTTTCACTGGGATTTCATGAGTTCAGATGTCTTGTGAGACCTCATGATATCAGATTGCACCTGAGCTGAAAACAGGCTGTTCCTCTGCCCTTTCTGCTATTTGATAGAAGCACATTTTTCCTGCGTTTTACAGCTTTTAAGTAAGCAGAACTGGCTATTCTGTTCCAGTCACCTATATTTGAATCCTAAATTGGATGTGATCTGACCATAAGGGCTAAGCAGGTTGAAAATGAAGAGTTCATTTGATGTATATCCTTTCCCAATTCTAAGTCTACAGGGCAAAAATTTTGAATTTTGAATTTTTGGAATTTATTTTGATCCTGTCTGTATTACTATGTCCGTTAAAGCTTTTTGTCTGAGATTTTTTTTCGTTCATCCCTTTCAAAATGTGTTCTTTAGGGAATGAAAGATCTTTCGGGTGTAGATGTTCATATTTGGAAAAAGAAAAGCTGAATAGGCATTGCAGGACCTCTAAAAATGTTTATGCTAAAAATACAAGTGTGATCAAGAAAGAAAAGGAGCTAAAAAAGAAAAAAGCTTATAAAGATATTCTTTTCTGAGAGGGTCAGAGGGGTTTGTATTTAATTGAAAAGGATACATCCATATGATCCCAGAGGTAATATTAGCAGGATGTAAATATTTACATCAGTATGATATTTTTAGAGTAACAGCTTTGTTTTGGTGCATTGACCTATGGGTTGAAGAAAAAACTACTTAGATGCACAGCGGATTAATCAACAAATTAATCATTTTTTATAGGGAGAAGTGAAAGATGGGGTGTTTTATTATATTTGACTTAATTGGATTTTAACCACATGTTCCAGAAATGAGCATTTGAAAATATTGCATGTAGCTTTTTTCCAATGTTTCTAAGTTATAGATATGACCTTTTCATATTTTGAAATATAATCTTAGTCTTCCACAGTATTTGTCTTTCTTCTTTGATTGAAATCCCAAGGTGGAATGAATTTACTGTGTGACTGAAAATAATCTGTTTAAGCCTGAAATTGCTGGAGGCGTGTTGGTGTGCCCACTGCAGGGAAACCCTGGAGATGGCCTTGATTTGAGGGCATCTGTGTCAAAGCAGCTTTGCAGGGCAAGGAGATGCCACAGACAGTTTGCAGTGGTTACCTGATGCTCTTGGAGCCAACTTCTGCTGTGATGCTCTTTCAGTGCTCTCTGTGGGGGACAGCTGTGAGTTTTGCTGGAGGAGTAATTGCAGCATTTTCACACAACCGCTGATTTCAGTTGTGATGGTGCTTGTTTTATTCATCATGAGTGCTGATAAAGTGTATGTGTGTGTGTTTGTATGTATATCATGTGTGTACTTATATAAATGTAAAAGGTATATTCCAAAGCCATTCTTGTCTTCTAGAATAAAAATCTCACTGTTTTGAAATATGCTGAGGGCTTCTCCTGAATAGGTTTAAGGGGCTTGTACTACTGAAATTCCTTCTAAGGTAAATATTTTGGTTTTCAGTAGAGATTTTCTTGTATTTTCATGTGTAGGTTAGGATGAGAGTTAAATGTTGAATGGAGAAGTAGAATTCAAAGGTAAGATTAAATTTCATGCCAATTTGAGGGCCATTTTTTTTGGGGTATTTCTTTTTATAAGTTCCTTCACTAATTTTGTTGGAAAGCACCACATCTGAAGCTTTTCACCATTTACAAACTTAGTGGAGAGGAGTATAATTCTGTTCTTGGTTGTATTAGAATAAATACTATACTTGTAGTGTCTCTATTTTCAAAAAATCAATGTGGTTTTTTTTTTTTTTTGTTTTTTTTTTTAGTTAACCAAAGGAGCGACATTTCTTTGCGGCTCTAGATAAGATTTCAATTTCAGCAAGGAGTGTCCCACCATTCTTTTTCAAAATAGTTCAAAGAGGTTTTGAAAAATAAACAATTTCTTATCCAAATTTGGCAATACTTCAATCACTGTGTGAACAAAAAGACCAGTTTCTATGTAGAAGTAAATGAAATCTAGTACTTGGGTATCTTTTTATTGCCTTTTTTTTTCCCCAGCATTGACTTTGGCTCCCGTTACCTCCAAAAGAAGAAAAAACTAAAATTCCAATGTAGATTGTCAGGAAAGGTTATACTGCAATGAAGAAATGGCTGTAGACCCTTAGAAATTTTATTTAGTATATGTTTTTCACAGTTTGCAGACCAGATATTCTTCAGAAGAAAGAGTAAGATGCAGAAAAGAATGAGAGATATACCTAACACACAAAACCAGAGAAAAAATAAGCTCTTGTCAGCTAAAGTCGTATGACCCATACATCTGTTGAGTGTGTGTTTTAAAACCAAATACAGACAGTACATATATAAAAAATATTTGTAAGATTTGAACAGAACTGACACCCATTCCAAGCAGAAGTATCATCTTTCTCCTCATTCATTTAAATTCTGACTTTTCCTTGTAGAATAGATGCAGAAATGTTTCAGGGTGTTAGGTAGATGTCTGGATATAACAAGAATTACAGAAAATAACAGCAAGTGGACATTCAGGGTTACAAGTAAGACTTCAGAAACCAAGATGTAAGTTATGGGGAGTCATCCTGAGTGCCAAATTTTTGTTTCTGTTAGTAAGTAGTGTCCTTTAGAGTACAAATTGTCTTAACTAACCTTTTGTCAACAGGATATGTGCTTTGGTTGTTCATGTGTTCTCTCTTTATTTTTTTCTTTTCCTTTTTTTTTTTTTTTTTAACCTGGACAATGCAATACCACTTCTGTAGAAGGTTCAGGTATGAAGTAGAGGATCATTTTATTTGGAAATAAAGTAGCTGTGTTTTCCTTATATGAAAGGTCTTAGTTCTCACTTGAATAATGACTCTGATCATTGATGGTTAGCTGTAGTTGCTGTCTTTTAACTCTAATTCTACCTCCCAGAAAGCTACTTCCCAGTGCTGCTCTTAGGTTAAAAAATATTGATTTGTATACTTAACACAATGAAGTGTGCAAGTGGAGAATATGGGAGATTTTTTCATTACTTTTAGGAGCAGGGAATTCAAAGGCCTCTTACTTAGTGTACTTTTGTTTGCCCACATCTACTGTGGGACCTCAGAGCAGTGTACAGAATAACCTCTGGACAGAAAAGCTTGGCAGCCTTATTTCAGAGGCTGTGGGGCTTATGGAAGATGTCTTCTCCTCTGCCAGCTCATCTGAGAGTGCAGAGCAGGTCCAGGGTCCTGGCGAGGGGAAAGCCATGAGCCTGCCCGGCTGAGCCGAGTCAGCACGCAGGGCGTCGGGGAGCTGGGAGCCCCTGCTGTGGGCACAGCTCACTGGCTGCAGAGTTGTTGCTTGCCCAGGGCTTGGATTTGGGATGTGTTGTTGCTTGCCCAGGGCTTGGATTTGGGATGTTGAAGATGCATATGCCCCGAGGATGTGCTGCCTGGCCCTTAGCACTGTTCATCCTTGTCCCCAGAGCTATCTTCCCTGCAGTGCCTGGTGCCCACGTCAGTCAGCAGTGGGGTAACAGCTGGGCACCGACTCTGTTGCTACACCTCATTATTGGGAGAGACGTGTGGAGAGAAAGCTGTAATTGCATTTAACATAACTCCTGTCCTCTCAAATCTGCCAAATGTAAGATGGCTGTTTGTTCTTCACAACTTTATTTTTTATTATTAGAAGACTGAGGCGTATTAATTAAAATGATGGATGACTTCTTTGCTTATTGTAGGTATTGATTGCTTTCACTTTGTGATGGGTCTGAAATGCACATACTTGAGAAAATTCAAGTAGACTTTATGCATGTGACAGACTTGACTGAATTGCAAAGGTCTAAGAATTTGTTCAGGAAATTAGTTCAAATTGACACGCATTGGAAAGAGCTGCACTTTTCATTCATGTATACAGGGCAGGACTATTAACTCAAAAACAATATCAACAACAAAAATGCAGGCGGGGATTTGTGTGAGGTAGTCCTGTTTTCCTGCAAGATGTGGCAGAAGCAGAAGTGTGAATAAGCTGTATAGAAAGGCATGTTGAATGCAGTCTGGTAATCAGTTCTGTTATATCTGACACTTATCTTGTGAGTAGAGCTGAAAGTCAAGTGCCTGCAATCAGCAGAGAAGTGTAGATGCATTTCCATTATAAATTAAGTAGTCTAATTGTATTTGGTTGACTTTTGTTGCAGTATTTGAAATTTTATTAGGCCATTTCCTGGCAAGCAGAAGTATTATGTGATGTTTTTAAAAGTGCACGTATTTTTTAAGTTATGAAAGTGCAGGTGTGGCTCTGATAGGACCTGATAGTCCAGGCAAACCCTTGCTAACCTTTTCACCTTCTTAAGATTTTAAACAAAAGGGAAGAAAAAAAGATTTTCTGGGGAGGGTGTGCCCACTGTGGCAATTCTGGTTGAGCGGTCTTACTTGTTTTTTCTCTGTCTCATAAATTTTCTTTTGTTTCCTGTCCATATCAATCTCTTGGAAATTCTTCTACCCACCCTTTACATCTGGGGTTGGTTTTTTGCCTTCTCAGTACACATTGGAAGCGCTAATTCTATGAACAGTGTTTGTAGACCATAATGATGACAAGATTTAGCAATAACCAAATTCCTTAGAGGAAAGATTCTTAACCTGACCATACTACTATGCTAGAGGTCAACTGACAATTCCTGCTTACTTTATGCATGTGGGTTTTGGTTTTTGTTGTCGTTTTTGGTTTTAGCTGTTTGTTTTAGTACATGTTGTTTCATAAGGGGTTGTGGTCATTTGCAAAATCTTGTTTATATTGTGTTGGAAAATTAATAATTTGTTTCTAATTACCGCATCTTTCCTTTTTTTGTTGCAGCAGAAGCCTTTTCAGAGATTAAAGTATAACTGAATCTATTGGATCAAATTTTGTGCATTTTCTCATCCATGAAATTAAGTCACATTAGGTGAGATGCAGTAGGTACCTTGTAAGGGACCTGATACTATATCCAGTTAAGTTTACAGGTAATAAGAAGTGTATGGGAGTATCTGACAGTGACTTTAAAATTCCTTTAATAAAGCTTATGACATCAATAAAATATTGAGAAAGACAGAAATAAACCAGAGAAATTGCCCTACTTCTTAAAATGTTCTAAAATACACAAATCCTCTGTATATGAATACATGCGTCTGACTATAAGGGATTTAAGAGTTAGTGCTTTAGATCATGCTGTTTTACACTTAGAATGTCATGTAGCACAATCCAGAGATGTTATAAATACAAAGGAATTTTTTTTTTTAGTCCAGGAGGGGAAGAAGGATTGGAAGAGAAAGGAATGATTTCATTAGCAGCTTTACTAGTCAGCTCTCTGACAAACATTCTACATCTGCTTGTCATTCAAAGAAACCTCAGAGATGAATGGGTAATTCATTCATTAAATGGCACCAGAAGGGAGTCACCTTATTCAAATAATCTGACTGATATTTTGGCAAAAATTCCAGTTTTGAGTGATGATACTTAGATTTTTGTGGATGTGTTTGTTACTGCAGCATCCTTAACCCTTGGGGACAAAGGATACAAAGGAAATATTAATGTAAAGTATTGAAACTTCTGAGGTTGCTGAGGGAATTTGGTGCTTTGTGGCAACGCGTCTGCTAGTTGTGTTACAAAAGAAAGAATATGTGTTGGTGACTTGACACTAATGATTCCCGTGAGTCCTGGCATCTCTTGAAAAATTGCCAAGAGATATACCAAGGCCAGGTATGCTTGCAGTGTATTAAGGTTATTGCATCTAGCCTTCTCATGGAAGAATGTGAAAACTGTGGGAAAGACTTCTCTGATTGTTGTGGGTATTGATTCATTTAAATTCAGCTTCCAGAAAGTTTTAATTACTCTGCTTTGGAAATCTGCATATTACCTGTTGCTTCTGGGACTATGTGGTCTTTCAGTGTTTGGGACTAAAATTACACATGCTCCATTATCAAACTCTGAACTCATTACTGTGTTTTGATGAATAACGTGTAGAACAAACAAAGTCTGCCTTCAAAGTGGTTTTGCACAGTCATTCTGTAGAAGAGCGAGCGCTTAGACATTCAGCTAATACTGTGTAACAATAAAGAGAAGTTTCAGAGAGGCTGCTGGCAGGAGTGTAGAATATTGAATATGAAGGAGGTATTTAGAGACAGGGAGGCCAGAAGGTCCTTAGTGACCTCTGAGACTCTACAACCAGGTAAAACAGACTTGTTAAAGGCAACAGGGACACACTGCAGAGTGACTGTCTCGAGGGCTGTGGCTGTGCATGTAGGGAGCTGAAGAGCAAACCAAAGTTCAACCTGCTTGGCTGTCTCTTTTTGCTCTAGGTTACTTTGACATGAGCTTCTAATTGAAATTGAGAAATATATCCTCCTCTGTCAGAACATGGTTAAGGTTGTGTCATTGCTCAACCTTGAAGATGAAGCAGCTCTCCCCAGATGGCAAAATGAAGATTTCAAGGTTTTTTCTAACTCTGAATCATCCTCAGGCATTGCACCTTAAAATCAAAAACCTACTGTGCATGGACAAGATTTTAGATTCTGTTTATAGAAATCCAACAGCTGCTAGTTTTTTCTGTCTCTAGGGCTGGCTTTTTAGGTAGGAAGGTAAATAATGCTGTAGGAAAACATCTACTTATATCTGAAATGTTTATAAATTATTTTTCTCCTGGTAGTTAGTATGAGTACCTACAAAATACTGTGTGAAAATGGGATTTTTATGCAGTACAAATGGAAAGATTTTTACTTGATTGTAATGATCTGTCTGTAATGCTCTTCTCAGTCTTTGACCAATGCAGCTGTAAGAGTCCTAAGATAATGCATCAGCTCTTATTTTTAATAATTCAAACATAGTAAAACTTTGATATATCAGCAAGATACCTTTCCCACTTGAGGGAAAGGAGAGGTTGGTTTTTGCTAGAGGATGCTCCATGGTGTTTCTGGTTTGCCCCTGCTCTTTAGTTTTGGCATCATAGCTGAAATAAGTGGGCTACATTATTTATCCAGAAGTTCTAGATTGAAGTTTGTGGGCATGTTGGTTCTGTCTGGTTTGCATGTGGCCTTTGGATAGTGTTCTACCTTTTTGAAGTCACCCAGAGAAATTAAGATTTGGGAACAACTGAGTGGTGTAAGTAAAAGAAGGTCATGTTGTAAAGCAGCTGGTCTGGGAATCTGAGTATATGGTATACAGTCTCTACATGGCTGACAACAGCAGAGGAGTTTTCTTTTGGTGGCAGCAGAGACAGCAAAGTACATCTTTTCATCACATCAGATAGGAGTGCAAGTGAAAAAACCACATCTGATATGCAGACACCAGGTATCTTGCATAGTAAAGTCCTTCATCTGATCATTTAAACTTGCCCCTTCAGTTTGAAATGGGCTGTTTTAGACAGTTATTTCCCAATTAAATTGGAAAGCTGAATTAATCTATACAATAAGATTTGAGGCAGCTAAATGTAAAACACTGTAGCAACGCAAAGATACCAATACTTAAAGTACCTTTAGAAGGGGACAGTGTCATGACTGACACCTCTTTCCTTGCTGTATAGAAGGATGGAAAAGGGGGTACTGAGGGATAACTCCTGGTGATAGTTTGCTGGATGTAAGTGAGCAGCGTTCAGCCCTCTGCAGCTCACAAGGGAAGAGTGGCACCAGTGAGATACCTGTGCTTCTTCACAGAGCTCAGAGGGGTGGCCAGGAGGAAGTCTGAGGGGAAGTAACAAGAAAACATATACTGTTTTTCCCAGCCTAATGAATGACCGTAACTCACATAAACAGCCTTGCATGTTAAGAAATTAAAGTGAACACTTTGCAGTGTTACCAGAATAATGCATCATGTTCAGTGTCTTCTACAGGAAAATGAGAGGGAAGCCTCAAAATCTGTCTCATTTCTACTCACCTGAAGTAAATATCTTTACTTAAGTATTTGAGGTACAAGATTTGCTCTGTGTGGGCTTTCACATTTAATGCTTACATACTGTATAAAAATGTACAGCACTTCAGTGATGTTTTATTAAGTCATATAACTAAATTAAGACAGTATCAGAAAACAGTACTACAGTCAGGTGGTGCTTTTAACCTTTAGATTGTAATATATGGGTCTGGTAGTTCTCCTTCTAGTTTTTGCTAGATTTTTATACTTCCCTCATGAATTTTTATTTTGTTTTCATTGTCCACTGATCAGAAGTATTTTCTTAGAATAGAAATTTCTGCTGACATGTCAATTTCGAACTGTGTTATAAAGATAAAATTTGATGTCACAGCCGCAGGTTCACAGCAAGGTCTTGTAAGACAGATAGTGATACTTGCTTGCTTAAGACAAGACTCAGATAGTAAATAGATTAGCTAGCTGTATTGCACAGCTCTAATTATGATGTTATCTACAAAATCAAACTCCTCAGAGTTACAGCTACATGACAAAACCACATTTGATAATATTCCTGTTTATCCTGAGCGGCTCCGGAGATGCTGAGTGACACAAGTAAAGGGTTGTGACTATAGATTTGAACACAACTATGTACAATTTCTTCTTGCATTACAGTACATTTTAGACTATTCTTGTTTCTAAGATGTTTTTTGTGACTTGGAATATTTGGAAATTGCTAATTAGGTAAGAAGGATAAATACAAAACTCCATCTGTATTTATAACAATTTTTTTTTTTTCTAAACAGGAATGAAAATCTGCACAGGTGCTCTCAGTGCAAGGTTGCTAAATACTGTGGTAGATCTTGTCAGGTAAGATAAAAAATAACAGCTATAAAGGGTTTAAGAAAATAGGCATTTGAATACTTTTGTTACGGAGTCTCCATACATTTTGCGTGTTTTCATATCTCCACACTGCAATTTATTTGTAGTTTTGGACAGGGTGGGAAAACGTGCTGCCTTGTTTTATTTGAGTAATTTTATAGCTACAAATATGAGATTCTGATCAGTACAAAAGACAAAACTAAGTTGAAATGTGTGATGTTTGACTCTGCTTGGTGAAAGGGAGAGGAATAATTCTTAAGCTTGTCTGTGGACTGAAAGCTGTCAGTCAATTTTGTAGTGAAACAATTTGTATTTCAAGAGTACTTTTTATAGTGGTAAATTCTATATTCCAGTTTTTTAAGAGGAAATAAGGGTCAAGAATGTGTTGAGAAGAGAAGACCTTAAGGAAAACTACATCTCTCAGGAGCTTTTCAAGAAGAAAAGTGGTGCATGGCAGGAGGATGAGGGACAACAGGTCTAAGTTGAAAGACTAGAGGTTCCCATGGGATTCAAGGAAAAGCTCTTGACAGCCAAGAGGTGAGACAGGCTGGTCAGGGTGTTTGTGTGATCTCTGTGTTTGAGGGTTTGAAGACCCTACTGGATAAAGCTCTGTGCTGGGTCTGACCCCAGAGCTGATGGTGCTTTGCAGCTAGAGATCTCCATAGATCCATTCAGCCTGACTTATCCTGTGATTCTATCCTATGAAATATTTCTCAAAGGCCTAAAATCTTACCTTTTACATTTGACTAGATCTAGAGGATTGCCTTATAGAACACTTGAAGTTTTGAATGGTTCCTCATAGTTTTGCACTGTTTGCATTGTCTTTTGATTTT